>OY101440.1:80255280-80548780 GCA_956483585.1 Gymnocheta viridis | reverse complement strand
CTGTATCTGTATTTGTTCTTCCTGTTTGCCTTCGTTCTCTCCAGAGTGCTTTCCGTTCTTCAGCCAAGAGGTCAATTGGGATAGTGCCACTTATGATCAGAACCGCAGGCTCGGACACCGTGCGATATGCTGAGGCGATTCTTAGTGCGGCAGTCCGTTGTACAGTCGCCAGCATCTTTCTTCGATACTTTGCTTGTAGGGCATCAGCCCAGATTTCACACCCATACAATAGAATCGACTGGGTCGTTGCCATTATTAGTTTCCTTTTGCTGTAGTTTGGTCCTCCAACATTCGCCATAAGTCTGCTGAGAGACGCCGTTGCCTGGGCTGCTTTTGTTGCAGCCTGTTCGAGTTGGGCTCCAAACGTTAATCTAGGATCCAGCCTTAACCCTAGGTATTTCAGCCACTTCTTCGTTTTTATTGTCTCAGACAAGACCTGCATGTCTACTTCTAGTGGGATGTGCTTTCTTGTGATTATGAGCAATTCAGTTTTTTCCGTGGCTAGCTTGAGGTTATGGTTATCCAACCATAACTTTGTTCTAAGCATGACTTGGTTTAGCTTACGTTGTGCTTCCTCCATGTTACGGGCAGCAATGACGGCAGCAATGTCGTCCGCATAACCGACCAAGTAGCTATCGCTTGGCATATCAATATAGAGAATGTCATCATAGCTAATGTTCCACAAGTCAGGACCTAGGATCGATCCTTGTGCAGCACCTGCCGTAATCTGCTTTTCTCGTGTTCGCCCGGCGTTTTCGTACATAAGTACACGATCTCTGAGGTAACTTCTGACCATCCTCATGATATATGCGGGTGCTCTAAATCTTGTTTCCAGAGATTCTATCATGTCGGCCCACGTTGCGCTATTAAAAGCATTTCTAACATCTAGAGTCGCCAGAAGGACAATGCATCGTGAGAAATGGTTTCCTGTTTGAGCTTTTTGGGCTCCCTCGATAACGTCTTGGATAGCTCCTATTGTTGACCTTCCCGTTCTAAAGCCATGTTGCCTTGCGGATAGTCCTCCTGCATTTTCTAAGGCTGCATGAATTCTGGTTTTGAGCAGCCTTTCTAGGAGTTTTCCTGCGGTGTCTAACATACACAAGGGTCGATACGCCGATGGAGATTCCGGATCACCTTTTCCCTTACTTATCAGTACCAGTCGTTGTCGTTTCCACACTTCTGGAAAGACACCTTCTTGTAGGCAACGGTTGTACATTCTTAGTAGTACCCGCGGGTTCTCTTCGGCGATTATTTTAAAAATTTCCGCTGGGATTCCATCCGGACCTGGTGCTTTTTTATTCTTTAGTGTCCTCGCAGCAGTCTTTAGTTCCGTTGTAGTGAAAAGTGGGGTAGGATCTCCGCTTGCTACAGGACCTTCATTTTGGCCTACCTCACTTGTGGGGAAGAGAGTGTTAACGATGTTTTCCATAACGTCTTCTTTTAACTCTGGTGTTGAAATGCGTGCTCCAAGTTTCCGCATGACCAGCTTATATCCTAGGCCCCAGGGGTCGTTGTTTAGGTCTGATCTTAGTTCTTCCCATTTTAATTTTTTGCTTCTGAGTATAGCAGTTTTTAGTTCTTTTTTTGCCCTTTTATATTCCTCAGCTTCTGACGTTGCGGCATGTGTTCGTCTGGCCCTGGTGTATTTCCTTCTGCATCTAAGGCACGCCCGCCTTAGGTTGGAAATTTCATCGGTCCACCAGTATACTGCTTCTTTCCGATGTTTGCCTCCAATTGTAGGCATCGCCTCGTTGCATGCTTCCTTAATTAACGTCATGGTGGTTCGTACCACGTTCCGTGCATTTATTGTATTGTCATCTATGTCGTGACCTTGTGAAATTCTATTCAATAAAGCCTCTTTGTCGAGTTTTGAAACATTCCACTTTCGCGTAGTTATTGTGGTGCTGGGTTGGTTAGGTGTTCTGCTGCTTTCTACACTGTACATAATGTATTGGTGATCGCTTCCTGTATAATCTTCTAGTACCGTCCAGTTTATCACTCTGCTAGCGATCCTTTCCGAAGCCAATGTGATGTCTGGGATTGTTCCTTCGCATCCTGGTCTTCTAAAGGTAGCGACACTTCCTCTGTTCATGATGACTAATCCCATTCTGGCTGTCATATCCAATACTAGTCTTCCGCGGGCATTTGTTGACCGCGATCCCCATTCATACGCATGGGAGTTGAAGTCTCCTCCAATTAAGAGAGGGCCTCCAATCTCTATGCCTTTGTCCTCAATACTGTGCAGCTTAGCTTGGAAAGCTTCTCGTTCCTCGTTTGGTGTTAAGTAGCAGCTGAATAGCGTCAATTCTTTCGTTTTAAGCCAGACGAAACCGGTTCCGCTGCCTTTGTCCTCAATAGTTAGAGTACTATACGTTGGTATCCATATGGCTGCTGTTTTACTGGTATCTTCGATCCAAGTACCACTTTTTGGCTTAGCGTATTGTTCGCTGATAACCACTACATCAGTGTTTTTTTCTATGATTAGCTGATCAAGGAGTGCATCAGCTGTTTTACTTCTATGCATATTGGCTTGAAGTATTTTCATTTTTTCCCTCTGGTTGTCATGCAGCACTTGATTGAGCCTGCTAAGTGGTTTATCTGGCTGTGTCCCGCTTCAGTACAGAGGCAGCATTTTGGTTCATTTTTGCATGCCTTCATAATGTGCCCGACTTCTCCACATCGGATGCATATACCTTGGTTTTTCCTGTCAGGTCCTTTACAATTCCACTGCTCATGTCCTGTGGCAAAGCATCTGAAGCATCTCTTCACGGTTTCGTATTTCCTCAGTTTCACCCGACACCAGCCTATCTTGATATACCCTATTTTGAAGAGTTCTTCAGCTAACCCCTGTGATACCGTTACGAAGGCTCTAACGAGTTCTCTGCTGTTGGGTTTCGTGATTCGAATGGTCATGGCTTCGCCGTGCGTTTGCGTCGTGCTTCGAATAGATTCCTCAATTTCTTCGGATGTTGTAAGGACATCGAGATCTCGAATTTCCATGGTGATTTTCGGCGTTACGTTTTTTATTTCAGCGGATTCTTTGAGAATTTCTTGCATTTTAAGAAATAGTTCAGGGTTTATTTGTTCTCCCTTTTCCATCTCTACTAAAAGCGAACCTGTTCTCGTCTTCCGGATCGTTTTCACCTTACTTTCGTTCTCATTTCCAGTTCGACTTCTCAGTGTCTTCAGCACGTCTGCGTAAGTGTATCCTTCGCGTGGTTTGGCTATAATAGCTTCCGCTTTTTTTTTTGAGGTTCTGCTTCTTTTGCTTTTCCTGACTTCATTATTGTTTGCTGGTCTTTGTTGTATATGTTGGGCTTTATTTTCCACTTTCTTCGTCTGGTTTTCCTTGCGTAAGGGTTTCTTTCTGTGTTCAACAGTTTGCCATCCGGCGTTTCCCCGTTCGCGTGGTCTCTTGATTGTGTTCAATGTTTCAGCTGGGCTGCTTGCTGTTCTTTTGGTGTTGCTCGTGCTGGGTGTTTCCGTACCTTCCTGTATGTTTACTGTATTATATGGGATTTGTACGGGTTTTTTTGTTCCTTCCATTTTGAGCCAATTTACTCTGCAAGTTTCAGCTATACATACAAGCTCCTCAATCTGTTGGATTCCTTCGCGTACATCCATACTGATGTTTCGTTGTCTCTGAAGCGCCGCTTTTATTTTCACAAGAGACTTTTTAATGCTTGAGATAGCAGTTGCTTCCTCTGTTCTCATCTTGCCGATGAATTCTTGGCTTGGAGAATCGTGCTGGCTTTCCGTTTGATTTTTTGAGCTGGGTGTTAGCGATGATGTAGGGGTGAATTCCAACACTCTTTCTCTCGGTGTTAGTGGCAGCGTAGGTTTTTTTGTTGTTTTCCCGGAAGCCATTTCTTCATCATCCCTCATCTCCTCACACTGTGATCGCTGTGGCACTGCTGTGTTTAAAATTACGCCTTGAGTTCTCGAACTTAAGTTTTCGGCAGATTGTCTTATCGCATTAGATGGTGAGCGCGAGACTTTGCCTTGTTTACGAAAGACGCTAGCCTCGTCTTCCATTTCTGCGTATACGCTCTTCTCGACTAGTACCTCTTTTGTTGTTGGCATTTTCTTTTCTGTTTGGTCCCAACTTTAAGCCGCTATCGCTGTTCGAATGTACAGTTCCCATAAAACCCCCGTGGTTATCTATGCTTGCAGGGAGGCCACGCGAGGGTTGACACAGGTTCTTATGAAACTCTGTGTACAGTGCCGGGGCGGGTGTTAGGCAGGAGTAAACTCAACTGCGCCTGTACCGCCAACTTAATGGTGACGAAACAGCGAACGTACTTAAAGGCTTGCCAGGTTTTAGCGGGACGGAGGCATCTGTAGCATTAGCCTGGAAGCCGTTTCCACAAGATTTCACTCTTGTGTACTAGGGTAACAGAATACTGCAGGTGTCAGCTCGTGGTCGTCAAATCCATATCGCGTTCCAGTATACCATAATCAAAAACTTTACTGGGCTCGGTCTTTGATGTCGCTGTGCACACAGTCAGTTCACTCTCAACAGATGTTGAGTAGTTATCCAGTGGCGCCCCGCGGAGGCCGTGTGACAACTTGGTTTGAGCAGTGACAAGGATCGCTACCTGGCCATCCCCAAGTGGATAGCAATCAGTGCTTTCCCTTGTGTGTTCGCCCCCACGCCACCAATAATAATAATAATAATAATAATAATAATAATAATAATAATAATAATAATAATAATAATAATAATAATAATAATAATAATAATAATAATAATAATAATAATAATAATAATAATAATAATAATAATAATAATAATAATGTTTAGTAAAAAAAATTACTTAAGTTTTATTTATATCGCTTTTTTATATACATATGAACATATTTCCCAAAATTTAAGAATTTAATAATAAAAACGACAGAACGTTTTGTGCATAAATAACAAAGAAAAATAAAAGCGACCGCCTACAGACATTCGTTCATCATAATATCAGTCATAAATCAGTGAAGTATGTATAAATAATTGAGAGGGCGACATTCGAATGAATATAAGCAAACAAAAAGAGAAAATTGAAACTGAATTGAAGATTTTGATGAAGTTGACAATCATTATTGCTGATGATGATATCGATGTAGTTCATTTCATTTTACTTTTGTAGTTGTTATTTTTAGAAATTTTGCAAAATTTTCCATTGTAAAAACTAAAGAGGAAAGCAAAAATATGAAGATAGAAAATTTGTTGTGGAAAAGGACAATATTGGAAAATGAAAAGAATTTTATTGTTACGTCATGTTATGGTTTACTCTATCTGAGTTTCAGCTACTTGAACAAAAGCAATAAAAAAGCACCTTAATAACGACGATGAAACAGAGTTTATATCGAAAGCTCTCCTCGCCAATGTTGCCAGAAATTAATATCCAAATATTAAACAAAAAATGTTTGAAAAATGGCTAAACAACAATATAAAAAACAAGTAAGAGAGATATATTCGGCTGTGCCGAATCTTATATACCCTTCACCATAGTATGGAGTGAGGAACAAACAAAAAATTAATCACGATCACGCATTATTGGTTCTAATCTCTATTTCATAGTATAGGCTGATTTCATAAACACAGGTTGCAAAGCAACACTGGAAGCATGAGTTTACAAAGCATTCTCGTGTTGCTTTGCAAACTGCGCTTATGAAGTCAGCCATAAATTATGAATTTCGTAACAAATTTGTTACACTTTCTTGCCTAGAGTGCATTATAAAAATATTAACATCCCCTTATTAGCACTTATATAATTTTTCACACATCCAGGAAGTGTTTCAACGTCTTTATCAATAAGCCAGTGGTCTTCGACTAAACAAAGAAATGATTTGAAACGTTAGAAAAGATTTAATAACGAAGAAATTCTCCCAAAATTGATTAAAGAAAAACTAACTTTTTCAAATAAAAGTAAAAGTAATAAAAATAACTAAAATGTATCAAAAATTTAAAAAAAAAAATTATAAATGGTTTCGGGTCCTGAACGCAACACAATGCTTTTTTTTTTTGGTTTTCGATAAATTTTAGTTGTTTTTATTACTTTTACTTTTTATTTGAAAAAGTTTATTCCACAATCTCATTTACAATATTTTTTTTTAATTTTTGCGTTTTTTCCAATTTTATGAACGATAAAAGGTTTATTTTTAAAAAATATCCAATTTGTTATCAGATAGGATTTTGTACAGTGATAAAATAATTATATAATGAATTTAGTAAGTTGTCGACGTTTTTATTTGATATAATATAATATTAATAACAAAAATAATAAAAATAACTTGACGGTGTAAGAAAAAATATTAAATTATAAAATATAACAAAATATTTTAATTCATTATTTTAATTTTATTTTTTCTTTGAAACTCGTATGATGTACTTATGTATGTAAACTAGAGGTATTATGATAGTTGTCTTTTTAAAATTTTGTTAACTTTTCCATTTACTTATCTGTATTGCGGTTGGCCCTGACGATAAAGGTTTTGGTTCAATATAACCTGTATATTTCTGATATAGAAACACAATTAAATTTCATTTTGTATATGTTGAATTGGGGAAAATACGAATATATGCAAAAAAAATTAAATACAAATATGTATGCATATACTATTTTTGGAAATTTTCCCCAAACATTCCGATCTAAAAATCCAAAGTTCATGTGTGATATGTACGATAGGAACTGATTGTCTGAAAAATATTTGATGAATTGCGAACTATTCTTATAATACATTTTAATTATGCCCACATTAAATTATTCAATTGGATAATGCAATCTAGAAGCTAAATATAAATTTGTGGAGAGTAGGTATTTGCAATACTTTTATTAAAAATACAAATGCATTTTAAATTTTTATTCCAAATACAAAATAGTTTTTAATAAAAGTTAAATTTTCACAATGGAAATTATATTTTTTAAGTTTTTTTACTCTATAATGTTGCTGTTTTTTAATCAATATTAAATCATACAATTTTGCTGATGTTCGCATATTTTTAAGAATTTTTGGCATTTTAGAGATTTCAAGATTTTTGGCTGCCGATTGCCAATTATATGATTTTTTTTAAATAAATTTTGGGAATAATTTCCATGCAGTTGCAATTTTTAGAATATGCGCTATTTTCGCGGGGTTTTCAATTTTTTAGTTTCTTTGCTAATTACATTTTAGAGCTTGATATCAAATTAAATTCTTACATCAAACTTTGTTTTTATTTTATATAAAAATAGCGATTAATTGAAGTGCTCAAGATTAACTCACTGATGTTACAGAATGAAAGAAACATTTCTTATCAAATTCTAGCCGGGAAGAGATTTTTTTGCTTTGTTATGTGTTACTAAGTATCCAAAAATATTTTAATTGTCAAAATATTTTTTATCACATTGTACAAATACAATAATAATACCGGGTTCTCATATACTGCAGGTACGCTCTGCACCTGAATATAGAAAATAACTAAAATTACACAAGTATAAAACAGGATATAAGCATAAATTTTGCCTTTCTTCTGAAATCACAAATAGTCATAAAAAATGGAAAATTAATACATTTTCAAAGCAAAACTAAATTCAATTTCATTGATTTTGTATATTTACTCGTACATAGTGTCTTGACGATCCATTACATTTCTTTAATATAAATAATATAAAAAATAATTATGGTTATTTATATACGAAAACAAAATGTAAGCGATAAAAAATACTGTAATATGCATGCATAATGTTATACTAATAAAGGTACAAAAATAAGTTTTAAAAAAAAACAAACAAAAAAACAAAACCACAAATCATTGCTTTTGATTGTTTAAATATACACATGTATACACACAATGTGTACATGTGCCCATGAACGCATTTCAGTATGTATGTATTTGATATATGTGTGACAAAAAGGGAAGATTTACAACAACCACACCAATTTCCATCAAGAATTTGAAATTTTAGTATTTTATAATAAATAAGATATATCATAATCTTATATGCGTAAACTACTATTAAAAATACAGCTGCACTGTGGTGTACAAGAAGCGGTCGTGACTACCAGTCAAGAGGTTGTGTGATTGAATCCCCACGCAACTTTTTCAAAAAATTTTTAAAAGTAAAATTATTTCAAATGCCATTTTTTTTGCTCATATTTTAGTCGTTAATGGACCGACTGCAATTATTTTTAGTCTAAACCTTCGTAGAACTCCATACAAGAGATCTGCTTTATAAAATTGACCGTAGGACAGTTGGGGTCATAAAAAAACAACAGAATAGGAAATATAACAAAAAAACTCTTTTGGCTATATTTCATTAATTATTAGACAGAGTTTTGTTATTTTCAAACCGAACAAATTTATGAAAAATTCCAAGGGAATGGTATAAAATTTATTTCTCTATGTTGTGTTTTGGCCTTAATTCTAACTACACCAAAATGTAGCAGACGGACAGACGGATAGACGGAAATTCCTTAAAATTTCATGCAAAAACGAATGTTTGATTAACACACATTGTGTAAACCGATGTTAGCATCAAATAATTTATAGCAGCTACCCACATATATTATAGAGTGATGTTAAATTATTTTAATGTTTTAACAAAAAAGTTTTGTGAAAAAATATGATTTTTTTTGCATATGGCTGTAATTAATTATTCTGATATAATAAATTCCAATATTGAGAGAATGTGTTTTTTAATAAATAAATAATTTTAGTTATGAGTTCTTATTCAACTGATATATACTAACTAAAGGTTAGCGAATGATGATAAGTCAAAACAAGATCAATTAGTATGAAAAAATTCCTTACATTAGCATTTGACTATGGCAGAAATATACTGCTCTAATAATAAAAGATACGACCCTTCTATGATACTTTCATATTTGAAATTAAATCATTTATTGCTTACAATAATTATTTAACTACAACAAACAAAAAAATTTTTATACAGGTTACTATATTATGTTAACTTAATTATTTATATTTCATTATTGGAAAAAATAAAGCAAAAAACAATCGGTTGCTTCTTTGTGACTGCTTTTAATCTTGACCATTAAAGGTTCGTACGACATTCTGAAATATAAATTAATATTGCGTTACATCAACCTTGGCTTTAATTACTGCATTTATTCTTTTATTCATATTAACTAATTAAATTTTGACACTCGATTGGTGTGATGGAGTCCCAAATATCTTTGATTTTAGATTTGAATCCGGAAAAAGTTGTCAGTGGGTAATTTCTCAGACGATGCTTCATTATTGCCTATGCAGTTTCAATCGGACTGAGATCTGGACTGGATGAGCGCCAATACAAGACAGTAAGATGGTTTTCTGTTAACCATTTTTTGGTTCATTTTGCGGTATGAGCAGGCGCGCCATTTTGTTGGAAGATGAATTCATTGAATGTTGTTATTTTTTATACCGATGGCAACTAATTGTCCTTCAATATGTTTATGTAACCTACTTTCATTTATGCTTTTTTTTTACAGAGTATAGTTGGCCTAATCCTTTGGCATACATCCAACGCCAAACTATTACGCTAACGTGGAACTTTACGGTATGTTTCAGGCACTCCCTGTGATATGCTTCTTTCTTCGTACGAATAACTTTTGATCCTGAATCACATACACTTTTTTTAGGAGAAGCAACACTCAGGCAATTAGTATGCGTACCAATCAAATCAGTAGGTGTGTTACCTTCTTTGAGAAAGGGATAGTGAGAGAGGACAGATGGTGAAAGTGAGAAAGATTATTTTTTACAATTCTGGTATTGCGCGTTGTGTTAGTTTTTAGATCAGTGTTGCAGCGACTCTGATGTCAAGTAGGCGCATTAAATGTGTTTTAAGCTGTTGTAGCTATGTTTTTATTTAATATTTTATTTCGCCGGCGATTTTGCTACAATACCGACGAAGGAGGGCGCTGTAATGTCCGCTAGCATACACAAGTATCAATTGGTGTGTCAGTACTCTTTAGTGACCAGAACTTCGTCACTTAAGCAGTCCAACAACAACAAATACAATGGCATACTAATGCACAACTGAAAAAATGCTTTATGTTATGACTTGCCTGAAACTGGCCTCGAACCCACGTGATTAGACATTATTTGCTTAGTAGTCAACGTACTAACTACTTCAGCCAGCAGCACCCTCAAATCTTTGTTACTGCACCGATGGTTTTTCTTTTGCCTTGGATAGTGTAATTTGTTTGTGTTTACCTTGTAAAAACCATAATTAAATTTTTTCAAATTATTTTTCGAGGTTTCACGTGCTACAGGCTTTCCGATTGCCAGTAATCATTCTGTTGCTAAATTTCTAACAGTACTTCGTCTGTTATGTTTGATTATGTTTTCCAGAGACCACAAATTCCGTTGTATGATGTGAGACTTTCAAACACTGTTCTTGAAATTTGGCTTAACCGAATAATTTTTTTTATAAAATTTAATAATATGGTGTACGGTTGACTTCGCTTGCTTCAGTTCTGATGAGATTTCTGCAAAGCTTTTGCAATATTTTCACTTTTGGATGACAAGCTCCCGAACTTCGTTTGATACAGCTTTACCACTCGCCATTAACAAATTTTAAGATATTTGAAACGTAATTAGCATATTTTGTTTCAACCATAACTTAATTTAATGCGATTAAGAAGGCAGTTTTTATAAAGTAGGAACCTTTTTTGCTCAATTTCAAAAGGTTGCATATTAAGGCATTTCTAAGGGTAGTTAGCGAAAATCGAAGTGTTTTAGTATTTATATAATTATATTTAGCATTTTATTGGTCTATAGCCTAGTTTCTGTATATAATTTACTTCCACCAGCATATCCATAATAAAATATTGCGCACAAACTGCATTCGTGACGGCCGTATAGTTTACTTCCACGTTAAGTATTATATACATAAAATTACCTTACCATTAGCAGTAAATAAATTTATAATTAGTTAAATGGGCTCTTTAATCAGTACACCCTTGTAAACATTCGCTAGTAGTGATTTGCTAAAATTTAATAAGAAAACCCTTTAAAAATATTAGGTCATGGGATTTCGATGTTAAATTTTTAACGATCTTGCATAAAGACCAGTGAAATGCTGCATGTAAAATAGTTGCCGAAAATTTAGATTATTCCTTTCCTGGAATAAAGCATCAACGATTTTTTTGTTTGTTTTGCACATCTGCCAAAAGAACGAAAATTTCATCGTCAGTAGTTCAAGCCTTCACTGTATATTCCAGTATATAAACTTGTTTAGTTGCTTAAATGCAAAGAAATACTTTAAAGGCGAAGAGTTTTAAAGGCCGAGGCACATAGAATCCGTCGTACGTTATTCGTTGCTTTTTCCAACTGACATTAAAGAATGGGCGGAGGAGGTTGACACAATGAGTACTTTGTTGACGGACATTAAATGGCCTTCATTTGATTAAAGTTCATATTTTCAATGGAATTCGAGGATAATGTGTTTTTTTAATTTCTATTTAATTTAATTTTGTCAACATACAACACAAAAAGCTTAATAAAAACAAAGCAAAAAATACGTACGTTAAAAGTTGAAAATTGACCAACTTTAGTAATTTGCGTTGACGGAAGGCCGAGGCACATAGAATCCGTCGTACGTTATACGTTACTTTTTTCAACTGACAACTAGGTTAAAATACAGGGTTTTTTATGAGCTTTGTCACATTCGGTACGTCTACGTCAACGCAAAGTACTAAAGTTGGGCAAATTTTAACTTTGAACGTACGTTGAGTACTTTGAGTGCGACAAAGCTCAGAAAATATGAAAATATATATGTATAAGGTTATAAAAATAAAATAGATCATGTACAACTACATAATTCATAGAAATTCTTAAAGGTTCATTACCTGCTGAAGGTACTGTTCAGTAACCAGTGCTTCGCCTTCGTCCTTTGCAGAGTCCAACAGCAACAAATACAATGGTCACACTAATGCATATCTGAAAAATTCTGCATATGTATGATGGATTGCTGTAAATTGCGCTCGAGCCCGCGAGTTTATCAACTTTAATCGGAAATGATTCCGGTTTTGCTTAAATATGCTCGCTTTTATTCTAAAATGCGCAAAATATTCGCTTTTGGTTTTGAAAACCAGAAACTATATTTTATTACCACGTACTTTTTGATCTGTCATGTTTTTCTTAATAAAAAAAGAATTGGCATTATTTTTTTAACACTTTCAATTAGACAAGCAACATATATTTTAAATATTAAAATACTAAATAGAAACCATACAAGTATGCTTTCATCGATATTGTTTTGTAGATAGAATTGTGCATCAGAGCGTTTTTCAAAACATAAAAATTACTGTAATAATTTATTTTATGCAAAATTATCTTCGTTAACAAAACAAAAACTATGTAATAAATATATAAAACGAAATAGCAAAATGTTTTATATTTTTACATGCTGTTGTATATTTTTATTAAATCTTTTTTTATTTCTTCCTGTCTACATTTTTTATATTTTTTTTAGTTATTTTGTTTATTTTATATCCTCGCATTTTCTATGTAGATATACTTACTACACACACACATTCAATCGCCTACACTTTTCTGTGCGTGTGTATTAAATAATCCTTTAGTTTTTTTGTGTAAATTCTTTTTCGTTGCGATATTACTGTTAAACATATAAATAATAAACATTATTATTTTGTTTGCATTGATAAATCGACGAATACTTAAATAAAATACAATTTTCCATATTTTTTTTTATTATTAATTCTGAAAAAAACTTTAACTGTTTTTTTGAATTTTGGTAAATCTAAGCAATATTGCTAAATTCGAATCTGAAATACCCTTCTCTAAAGTATAATAAAATATATTTTTAAATATAATGTTTTGGAGAATTATATTTTTTTATTTTTAACTTTTTTTCTAAGCTAAAGAGATTTGTCGGTTTCAGACATTTCTTTCCGATTTTTTTTACTTTTTTCATATTTCAATATGCACTAAATTTATATAATTTTGCAATAATTTTTAAGATTTTTATAAAAACATAGAAAATAACTGTATTTCATCAAGATTATTTAAGGAGTTTAAAATAATTATAAAGGTGGAGCCTGATTTCTGCCAGTTTTATAGTTGAAATTGAGAAAAAGAAAGACAAGAAATGATGGTGGTGTCCTTTTCTAATCAGGGATGAGTTTGGTACTATCGTTTTTCCGTCAGATTTCGCTTAGTTTTCGTTAATATCCCTATCTTATGGATTGGAATGTAGTTAATTATTAATAAAAAAAAGGATAAATTATAACAAAAAAAGTATTTTTTGTTTATCTATAAATATTAAGATGTCACTTTCTTTAAAATAAATTCTTGTACTAAAGCTTTGTGTTTCCAGGATCTGGAGAAAATAAGAAATCGAATTATAAAAATATATCTTAAGCATTGTTTATGGTTTATTAAAAATTAGAAAAGGCCTACGACAAGACGCGACTGTTCGAGCCGAAATTTCAATGCTAAACAGCTTTAATTGGATTCTGCAACAACCCCGACGAAAAAGACAAACAAGAAGAAATTTCTATTCGCACTTTTTCCCGAAATTAATATTTTACATATTTAGTAAAATATTAATAATTTTGTTAAAAACAAATTGAAATTGATTATTGAGGGGTATAGCTATGCTCCTATGCGCATTTCATTGTTGCTAATGCAGATCATCAGGGAACTTTACCCAAGTATTTCTTAGTACAACTGCAGAAGTTATATTAAACTTTCATTAAAGCAAATGAAAAGTTTAAACAATATCAAAGTTGTAACAAGAACACAATAATCAACCAATTGTCTTTGTTTTCTTATTTCGCATTACTACCTAGGCTGACATTCTTTCAACTCTAATTGTAGTTATAAGAGGTTTGTAGAAAAAGTAAAAACAACAACAGCTATACATTTGTATATAGTGTTGTCAAACAAAATTGTTTGTGACCGGCTGCTGTCAAGTTAATAATTGGTGCTTTTTACGGAAATTGTTAAAATTTTAGTATTTTATTCTAAGAAATCTTTGGGTAAAGTTCCCTGATGATCTGCAATAGCAACAGTAAAATGCACTTAGGAACAAGCTATACCCCTCAATAACCAATTTCAATTTGTTTTTAAAAAAATTGTTAATATTTTACTAAATATGTAAAATATTAATTTTGGGAAGAAGTGCGAATAAAAATTTTAAATGCTAAAAGAAGAAATTTCGTTTATGATTAGAAATGCTTGATGATAGAATAAAAGTACTTGATTTTTGTTTAAATAACTCAAAAATCGGTCTATTAAAACACCTTGCTACATTGATTTTTTTAGTGGGCCTAAAACAAATTTTGAAGCCTTTGACCCGTTTTAGGTTCTTTTATTTTTCCTTACATTAATTTTTCCTAACTTTTGTCTTTATTGACTGTTTAAGACAGCTCCAGCTTTATTGGAATTTTTTATAAATAAACGACAAAAGGACAAGATATTGTGCAAGAAAATCAGTTTTGTACAACCAAGATTTATTTCAAATCTTGTAAAGCTTACCTCCGCATATAAGGAGCCCAGCATAGAACTTCATATGTAACAAACGAAATAACAAACTTTTATAAACCACTCTACTCTGTCGTGAAGGTTATACAAATCATATATTTATGCTTGAAGTATTTTAAGTTGGGTCTTATTTATTATAACAAATTTTGTGGGTTTCTTATAAAGAAATATTAATTTTTGTTGAAACACATAAAAATTTTTATTTTACAACGTAAATTGTGATCTGTTTTTTTTACTAAATGATTGAAGACCCTTTTTACGTTTATGAAAATACAAATCTTAAAGATATATGAATATACACGCATATGGTTATATATTTAGTTTCGTTGTGGTACTCCAGTGTATTTATGACTGTTCTACATTTGTAATATAGGCTGGGTTAAAGTCCTGCATCTAATTTAGGGATACAATAAAAATTGAGTTGATGAGTACTTAAAAAAACGTAAGGTTCTCATTTGTCCTTAATGTAATAAAAATGATCTTCTGTCTTACGTGAATGAAATTTTATGTAATTTATTTTTTATTTTAATATATTTCACATATGAGAATAATTTCTGGAGCAGCAAATTTTATGTAATGGATATGAACAATATGTCATTAGACATGTTGCACACAGGCAACTATTTTTATTATTAGTACGTATAAAATCCAATAACCAAGGATTCAATATTAAACCAAAGTATTTTTATAGCTTTCGTAGAAGAACTTTGAATAACTGCTTACTTTTGTTTTGAAGATTACAAAGTTGTTTAGTGATATACAATTTAAGTTTTGCATTGACGATACCATGAAGAGACATCCAAATGAAATAACCCCGAATTAAAATAAAAGAAACCCAAGCAAACGACATGAAATGACATCAAAAGTGCAAACTAAACTTGGAATTTTTGGACGTAATAAAAATAAAAGTGAATAAACTACGAATGAAAGTATCCCAAAAAATATTAAATAAGCCCCAGAGAAATAAGTCCCAGCAAAAATTAAATAATTCCTAATAAAAAAAAGCATTGAAATAAATCGCAACGAAAATCAACAAATTTGTAATTCTAATTATCCAAAGGCCAAAAACTTCTTTGTGATACTTCAAAAACAGTATGTTCTTATTTAAGCATTTTTATCTTTTTTCTAAAGGAAAGGATAATTTAAAAATATAATAGTTAAAAAGACGAGCAATATTTTGTTGATGAGTAAGTATTATTCAAATTACGGGTGTACCTTTTTCACTAAACTTGTACGTAAAATTCGTAATTTAAAAATTTTTTACTAATATTTCAGCAATAATTAACAAGTTTAATTTGTATTAAGTTAATTAAATGATTTATTTATTTCTCTAAAAGAGTTTCTTTAAAGCTTTAAAATGAAAAACCATAACCTTAAATAGGTTTTAAATATAAAATTTAAACAATACAACCAATAAATATATCATTTCAAATTAAAACAAATAAAAATATACCGCTTTATAAATGGCGCAGCCGGAGTTTTGGGGAAGCCATCAAATAAAAAAATTCTCTTCCTTTTGTTAAAACAGATTAAAAAACTATATTTCCTTATAAAGGAGCTGAAACCAATTCTCCACAGCAATTCTTTATTACTTAACTCCTAAAGGAACACTTTTAAACTAGAAATATTTCTCTTTTAAATTTTTTTATCTACCCATTACATTTCGTTTTTTGGTTAGAAGGCAAAATAAATTAAAGACTTAACGTAACATCTAACTGGAAATGATGCTCATTACAATTTTTTCTACCAGTATTTTATATAACTTTTTTTTTCAAATTTTTAGAGATGTAAAACTAACCACACAAAAGAGATTAACACTTAGATAAATGTTGGAAGTGTAAAAAAAAACTTTTAGATTGAAGACTGCCAAAATGAAAGTACAATACATATAATCAGGCTGTCGGATGTAAAGAAAAAATAAATGAAAACAACTTAACAAAAAAAAAATGGTGCTTAATGTGTAATTACATACAAAAATATAATGTATATTAAAAAAATTAAAAAGAAAATAAAAAAAGTGTTAACAAACATCGCCAGCTAGTAACAACTACGAGTAAGAAAGACCTACAGCATTTCCCAGCGATTGTATATATTCCTAGGAAGAGTAATGGAAACCCCCAAACATCATCACTACACTCAGAGACACTTGTACCAAGAACGGCAAAGGCCACTTTCGAGAACATAAAGTTGCAGAAAAAAGCCAACATTTACCAAAGGCAACGAATGATGCAAGATAAAGAGTATTTTTATGAAAAAAATTGCAACATTTAGGACGAGACACATGCGAGACATCCTCAAATCAAATGAAATGCGAACAATAACAAGCAAAAATAGATAAAAATAAAAAAAGAGAAAAAAAAACGGATAGAAAAAGCAACATGTTCAAATATTTCGAACATAAAACGGAAACCGGAAATGGTACACAGAATGACATTAGTAAAACGAGTGTTTGGAAAAATGTTTGAGTGTATGTTTTGTGCTAAATTAAAAAAAAACCGTGGAGATAGAATAGAACTAAATGATGTTTCGTATTGATGTCTTTCATCAACCACAATTAGAACTGAGATAAAATGAATAAAAAACAAAACGTTGATATACGTATGCTACACACCCCCGACGCTTTCAAATGAGGCAATTAGGAAGAGGGTGATTGAACTTAAATACGTCGATGGATATAACTGGATTATGATCCAGAGTGCGGTAACAATATTTACATTTATCTTCGAGCAAAAGAATGAAAAGAATATTGGTCTATAAGCTAATTGTACAAAAATTTATTCACTCAAGCGAATTCAATTAAATTTTTCGGTCAAACAACAATTTCCTAACCTTTGCACAGTAATTAGCCAATTGGTTACTTTACCACAAAGTGGATTTTGCCCTCGTCTGTTGCTGGCATCTACCATAACGGGCGAACAATAAAATGATTACAACGATGATAACAGCATGTATAAGAGACGTGGACAAAGACGAGAGAAAAGCAAAATTGACAAAATTATATTTAATGCATTTTCAACATCTGTAATTTTTATGTTAAGCAACATAATTTTAAAAAAGTGTTAAAAATGAAAATTAAACTGCAGAAGCAATTAAGTGGCTTTTAATTCAAATATATACCTTTGGTTAATTCAATACACAAAACATTTGTAAAAGAAGGACAAATTCTATTAAAATTTCATTAATAAAGTCGTAACAATGCTTAAAGATAAGATAAATAGTGTTTGAGCTAAAACTAGGGTGTTCAATTAATGTGGTTCCTTTTTTAATCGGTTTATCACTTGATTAATTAATCAAACTTTACATCAGTTATTTATTAATTTGAGATTTTATATTTTAAGTATAACTTATAAGACTCTATTTTAGAACAATAAGCTAGGTAGTTTTTAATTTATAATGAAACCTGACTTAGGAAAACCGCTTTCACTTACTACTAAAGCTATTTGACACATCGAAAAGAATCAGTAATAGAGAATATCCAATTCTTCAGTCATCTTTCTAGTTTTGTTTATACCTATGAAGTCGCTCAATATGCCACCCGAACGCTGTTTTTTAAGTTCCTAATGCTTCTAAAAGTGTTGGATAATTTCGTTAAACACAAAAAAAATTTTGTAATAAAAGAAATAAATTAATTAATTAAATTTTCTTTAATCGGTTATAATCCAACCAAATTAGCCGACTAAAACGGTATTCAAAATTAGTCCATTTTATATGAATCGAATGCATAGAAAATCAAATATTTAAACTGAACTGATATCAAATAAATTATAATTTAAAGTAGAAGGTAGAACATATCTGACTTATCCGGGTCAACTATTTTCTGAAAACATTCCTTAGGGTGGTTTACAATTGTGACAATATTTCCCATGCAGTTTTAAATCACATCTAAGAAACCATTTTTGTTATTTTTTTCTCGTAAATAATTTTTTTAGCTAACTTTTTATTTATTTTTTATTTATTTATTTACAACTTAGTCAATAGGAATAATTCTTACAGACTAATAATAAGATACTAAAAATGTATTAAGTTACTAGAATTATAATAAAAATGTATAAGTTATGAATGAAGAAAAACAATGATTTTTTGCTTTACAATATTAGAATTAAAAAAAAAATCAACAAGTTCAGACAAATAATTATATTGACGACATAACCTCTTGAAAAGATCAGCCATAGCATAATTAGAAAACTTTATAACAAGAGCATTATAATGACGAGTACTACGACAAGGAATATTAAATTTAAGAAATCAGACCAAATGTTATCATTGATAAGGTTTATCATAAAAGAAACAATTAACATTTTACGTCGACTTCTGAGAGTAGGAAGGTTTATTAATGCTAATCTGCTAGTATATGAAGGCAAATTTGTTGAGGAACTCCATACAAAGCCACGTAAACAGAATAACAAGAATTGTTTTTGCACAGATTCAATAAAAATATTATGAATGTTGTAGTCTGGATTTCATATGGTTGATCCGTATGTAGGGGTCAGAAAACTCTTTAGCCCAACGCTTTATAAAGGTAAGAATACCTCTAGCTTTATTTACAGTCAAAGTTATATGAGCAACAAACTTTAACTTGGGTTCCAGTAAAATTCCAAGGTCAAGAAATGAATCAACCAAATTCAATTGATGACCTCCCAAGGAGTAGTTAACAGCAACAAGATTATTTCTTGAAAAGCGCATGCTTTTAAATTTTTTTAAAGTCAGCTCCATCATGTTGTGTTTGCACCATTCAAAAAAGTTATTAATATCACTTTGAAGGTAAACGAGATCAATAAAATGATTAAACGAATGAAAAAATTTAACATCGTCAGCGTACATCATTATATTGGCGAAGTTGATAGCGTTGGGAAGATCATTTATAAACAGCAAAAGCGGCGAAAAAAGCGAAACATGTGACATTATTACATCTAAGTGGTAACAACACACTTAAACAAAACAACTGCAGAAAATTGACATAAAAATATTACAAAAATTAAAATAAGAAATGGCTAGAATAGAGGAGGCTACATCTTAAGGCTGGTTTCTTATACATATATTTTTTTATTATTGGACTTGTTATTATTATTATTGGACTTATGAAAATAAATTTTTGTTTTAAATTAAGGCGGAAATAACAACAAATCTTTTGTAGTATGTGATAATAACAAAGTTAGTACAAAGAAATTTATTATTGTTAATGGTTTACAACAAGGTACTGTAAATTGGGCAATTCCCCTCAATTTATTCATATATGATATTCTGAACGAAATTGAGAACATTATTAGTTTCGCTGATGATATTATTATTTATCATGCTGATAACAAAATTGAAAAGATCAAAAAAAATTAAAAAAAAAATATTTTAATATTTTAGAAAAATACGCAAATGACTAGCAAATGAAAATAAACATTAACAAATGTGAAACAATACTTTTCCGTCCTCCAGTTGGGAAATGTAACAACCATGTTAAAAGGAATGGGAAATCTTTTGGTATCAAAGCCAATAATAACGTAAATATTTCAAATGAACAAACTGTTAAATATTTAGATAATCAATTACATAGATTTTTATATTTTAATGATCACATTAATCAACTTGTTAAAACTAGAAAAGCGTTTTTCATGTATAATAATCTGTTTTACTTAAAATATATAAAATCAAGGATTAAAGTAATTATGTATAAATTTTTAATACGACCGATTCTTTCACATGATTGCCAAACATGGCTTAATATTTTTCCATCTAATATGGGAAAAACTATAATTAAAAAAAAAAATATGCTTGAGAGGTTCTAAATCTCTTCATTGAGCCCCAAATAGGGACTATTTGAAATACATATCAAACAAAAAGCTGGACAACGAACTCAAAGTTAACAGAATTGATAATTTTATTATCCATGTAATAAGAAATCATATTATGAAAAGCCTCGAGTGCTATCGAAATAATTAAATTATGGCTCCTTATTACGAATATGTATATAAAACGTTACAAAATCTGATATGTACCCTCTGAGGACTCCTTATACTACCATAGTAATGGGTTATTGCAAAACGAAACTGGCATTGCTATCTTTTATCACTACGAGCTAACATCAAAACAATCAATCGCAGATTTGATGCTAGCGTTTATGCAGGAGATAAAAATATGAAACCAAACATAAATGCTAAAAATTATTTGTGGTTTTCTAAATAATTGCCATTCCCTTTCTTATCTTTTGACCATGGCCTTAATCTCTTTATAAATATTATATTTTTTCAACCTTTTGCTTTACAATTTGTTATGTAAATATTCATATATATATTGTAGAATTAATAGTTACTACAATCTATCAACAAAATTATGTTATAATGCCACTGTTTGTTTATTTATAGTTACGTTTTTTGTTTAAATAAATGTTTGCAAAAAATAATGCTAATAATGCGAAATTTTTGTTAATAAAAATTTGAAAATTCTGATATTTTCTGAAGAAAAGAAAATACTAGAAATTCTTTGAATGAGTTAATGTTTTTATAAAACTTTTTAATTTTCATAACATTTTCAATTAAAAATTTCCACAATGTAAATGCAGCTACAACAGCATTTTGTGTATCTTACTTGAAAAGTCGTGATTTATTTCTTTTACAAAATAAAAAATTCAAACTGCTGTTGAAATCTGTAATAATTTTAAGTTAAAATAAATTATAAGCTGAAACGACAAAATGTATTTCTATTTGTAACATAAAATATGAATTGTAAGTTTTGTGTTAAGACGTGCATAAAACATGGCCTTCATACATGACTATATTTAAGTACGAGTATGGCTTAAAGATAAATTTATATACAGAAATACTTATAAAGTTGTATGAATATGTGGGTATCGTGGCATTTACAGGGAGTTGCAAATTTAATGATTTTCTTAACTTTCATTATCGAGTATCTATGTGTTTATGTATAACTTTTTTAAGTAAGTTTTTTTATATTGTTTTTATACCGTTCACCACAAAAATGTGAATAAGATCATTATTTCATTGCCGAATTATTAAAATTTTGCCGAAATAAAATTCTAGCAATATAAACTGTAAATATTGTATAACACTGATTATTAGGTTGCGTATTTCTAGATAGCGTTACATGAATATAATTCTTCGATACATGACTTTGTCATTTCATGTGTAATTGCTTTAATATTCATTTGCCACTCCATAATATCCTTATTGGAAGTCGAATAAACAATGTCCGTCTGTCTTTCTGTACTATATAAAAGTGCCAGGTGTCAAATCTGCCGAATAGTTACAGTCCTGTGTCATTCGTATGAAGATGTTTGCTATTGAAAATCAGCTTAATCAGTCCTTAAATGACTGATTCCTTTTTGCTATAATTTTTTATGAGTCTACATGTCTTCTTAGTGCCGTAAATAAAGGATTTGTATCTAATATTAGAATCATCGAAGCTAAATTAGCTCTCTTAATTGTTGCTATTGATTTTGCTATTTCTAAATATTTTTCGGAAGAAACATTAATTAATAAATCCTTACATTTTTACTGTACATTTTACACTACAAAATATGAAACACTCTTTATATAACTAAGGCACATGTATGTCTGTACAGATCTTTCCTTGTATAATATTAATAAATTTGACAATTTACGAATTATACACATGCATACATCGCTCTCTACATATCTTTATCTATAAAAGAAAGCATACAAAAAAATATTATGAAATGAATGTGTAAAATGTATGCTATGATTTATATTTAACGTGATAGGAATTTTAATTACAAAACAAAATACATTTATTAAAAAAAATAAAAATATATCCAATTTAAATTATTTTCGTATTAATTTTTCCAACACTTGTAGCATATAAACAGCAGCAGGAAGACGAAGTTAAAAGAAACTGCTATAAACGTGATATAATTATTTTATTTTAATCAGAAAAATATAAATAAGACTATAAACAAATACCGACATTAAAACAATTTTATTAAATTAATGTTGCTTGTTTGTTTGTTTTTTGTTAATTACTTTTATTGCCTATTTTGTAGAGTATAGAAAAATTAATATCTAATTATTTATATGCATTTGATATCAAAGTCTAAATACAGCCGATAAATAAGTATAATTTAAAAACAAAGTAACTGACACAATAAAAAAGTTCTGAAAACAAATGCTAATTTAAAGTAAAGTAAAAAAATTATGTTAATTATATGCATATTATTAGAATCAAATATATCAAAGAAATTTTTTTCAGCTACTGTGTTTTAAAATTATCACCAATATGTGTATACATTAGGAGTCTAACTATGGGAGATAAAAAAAATTATTTAAATTCCTGATGTCATAGTTTAAAATATACAAATATTTTAGAAACTAAAAATTTTAGACAATAGATTTTAGAAATGGTGGAAAACGATAAAAAATCAAATAAATAACGAGCGCAACTATCGTTATATATTTTTTGAGTTTTCAAAAAATAGGTTTTAAATGTCCTTAAGCTACAATATTGTCTTTCGTAAGATCTTGCAATTTAAAATTTTTAAACGTGTTCAAAGATAGAAGATGTTATTGTTCCTTTTTTTAAACAAATTTTTTATTCTTTGGAATTGGAATTTCTTTCATTATATTCTCTATCTAAGATTCAGCATATATGAATCTGTCCTTCGATTTGGTTTTCTGTTTATATTTTTTGAGCTTTTTTCAATAATTTTTACAAAAGATATCGTGTTTAGTACATCACATCAAAATAATAAAATCTTTTTAATATACTGGTTTTGGCAAATTTTTGATTTTATGTCATTTCTCTTTAAAAGGTTTATATTTGTTGTGGGTACGCCCACCTAATTTTAATTTTTTATTTTGAAAATCATGATTTTATGCACAATCTGAAGCCATTTTCGTCGACGGTACCCATTTAATAATCCAGGTAAATATATTGGAAGTGAAGACAATAGCCTTAGTTAAGATTTATTGTAATTTTAAATACAATATGTAAATATCATTAATCTAATTTATTCAAGCTCAAAGTAAATTTTTGAAAAAACGTAACATACACATCTTTTGCTAAAATAATATGAAAAACTTAAATGTTGTTAAAGGGCATTTCTCACTATAATACTTTGTATTAAGACTTGTCAAAAACTTTAATAATACGTGCAAGTGTAATAGTGTGAAAGCAAAATGTTATTAAAATGACAAATAATACGATAATTAATTTGACATACCATAAGACTTTGCCATTTTTAGAAATTTTTCTAAAATATAAGATTTTTCATTTGATCAGGTTTCAGGTTTGAATTTTCATAAAATCAAATTGAACAGACGATTGGTTCACCGCCGATAGCGTGCCGTGTCTGATGTTTTTTTTGTCATACACGGGCTCAAAATTTAGAATTTGTATCACACCATGTCACAAAATTAAATGAAATTTTGTGTTATTTAATGTTGTACTTTAACTGCTAAACATTTCAAAAGGCCGGAACGTTCGCCGGCTATAAGAAACTGATCAGCCGCCGCTTATTTTTTACTCATATTTTTCATTTTACTTGAGATCTGATAGTGTAAAAATAAAATGTAATGGTACGTTAGATTTTTTGACAGTCGCAACAAATCCAGTTAGATTTGTTTCACACAAAATCCAATGAAAATCTTAAGACTTGTATGATAGTGTGAAAGGCCCTTTAAGGCCATTTTACACTATAATACAAGTATTACGAACATTAACAAAAATGAAACCCTGATATAATAAATTGTTATTGTTTTTTATGTCTTTCAAAGAACAATATAATAAGCGTTGTATGCTTGTTAATTTATGTAAGACTAGATGAAATTAATTTTATTGATTTTTTAAACCTTCATTGATTTATTAGCCCTAAGATTTAAAGACCTCTTAGATGACTGAATATTAATTTGTCGTTATTAAAATGAGGTAATATAAGGTCGGACGTGTACTTTCTTAGGCAGTACATGGCAGACATATAGTATGTACATAAGTCATGGAAGAGGTTAAATTGTTTTATTTTTTTATCATATAAGTTTAGAGCAGAGTGCTGCAACGTCTTTCAAAGTATCGAGTATACGAATATGTACTCTGAATTTTTTGTGTTGCAGACTTGATTGTTCAATAACAAACATTCAATTTTATTCAATTGTTTTCGCAATGAATACAAAAATTTGTGTTTAATTTATTTGATATGATTGTTGCATATTGGATTAAAACAGGCTTGTTATTTGTATCATTCTTGTAATATTATTATTTATAATATTCGTGTTGATGCACTGTGTCTATTACATACAAATACTATACTCATAAGTAACACCAGTATTTTTTATTTCAATCACTATCAAGTCATGATCAAAATAGACATTCAGAAGTGTGCAATTGTTTAACATGCTGTTATTTGTAAATAAATCAATCCAACTCCAATGTTCCGACTAATACATACTTCTTATTGAAGATTTTGCTTCCTGAATAATACTCGAAGGAACCAAAACTGCCAATGGCTTTATTAGGTTAGTTTAGGTTAAGACGGCCGGCCATACAGCCCTCGCACAGACGGAGTTGGTCCTTAACGTTACCATGATACACGATAACCTGTAAATGAAAAAGTTAGTTCGATGTGATGATACAAAGAGTACTCCACACTCTCTTGGTGAATGCTAGGAGTTTCATTAGTCCTATTCCCGAGATTTCCCCGAGACTTTGGTTGTAATGATCACCCAGACAGTTCGCTCTAGAGTGTATACTGCCGTCCAATAGTGACCCGTTATGAAATATATCAGAAGCCTAAAGTCTTTTCTCGATAGCGATAGAACAAATTTAGTCGAGTTAGGATCATAGGATCTCCACATAATTTTGAGTCTACATCTCTCTTAATATTCTCAATTGGAATTGAAACGTCTATCACCCTGTTATACGCTAATTGAACTCCCCGTTAAACTGATTTATCCGCCTCCTCGTTACCTTCTATGCCCTGTAGTCCACGAACCCAGTAGATATATAACTTCTGTTGGTACATAATCTATCAAATGATTCCTTGCACCTTTGAACAATCGAAGAGTAAGTATATTCAGCGGATATTGCCTTGATTACAACCTGACTATCTATAAAGAAGTTAATATGTGAGTTCCTAGTTCTAGGATTACAAGCCAGATCAGCAGCCATTTTGGCTGCAAATATTTCTGTCTGGAAGATGCCATAGTAATCGGGAAGCTTATAAGATTCCCAAATACGCAGCTCCCGGCAGTATACTGCAGCTCCAGCCCCTTCTTCCATTTTGGAAACGTCAGTATATAAATTGAATGCCTTATGGTCAGAGTGAAGTCCTGCTAACCAGCCGTGCTCCTCTAAAGTAATGTCCGTTTTCTTATTAAATGATGATTTCAGAAAGATGTTGTCACTGCTATAACCTATACCCCATATAATACGCCCGTAAACATATGGTCTGTCTATAAGGTGTCCCGTCGCTTTTATGCGGATCGCAGATTTCCCTGCAGTACCTTCCGCTACCAATTGAATCGGTTGTAGATACAGGATTACATCCGCAGTCGGTGTGCTATCCCGGTGATGCTAAGTTCAGCAAGTTTTTGAGTGCCCACTAGTATATTCCGGTATGATATCTTGTCTAAGACTATCCACCACACTAGTATCCAGTAGAGTAAAATTAGTCTCGCGATAGCCGTGTAATACCAATGAGCGTGATCAGGGGTTAGACCCCAAGTTTTGTCTAGCATTCTCTTGCACAATCACTTCATTGGTTTGTACGGAATTTTTGGCGATAGAGAGTGATACGGCCCCATCTTGATTGTTGAAAAGTCGTTTGCGTTTGTTAATATTTAAGTTCCAACGTTATACCTTTAATATATTTTTAGTATCATAAATAACAGCTCGAACATTTTTAATTGCTTTTTTGTTTCACTAGCATAAATAGTAACAATATTACGTGATTAAATTCAAATATATTATGATATTTTTAAAAACTTTCATTACTGAAGTGTTCATTAAAAGTAAGTTTTATTACCACACCTTTAACACTTCCATATACATATATAATATGTGTGTACGTCTATGATAGTTGGAACAAAAAAAAATTATTTCAGTTAATTATGTATGTATGTACGTATCACTTTAATGTGTCTATTTTATAAATTAATTCACATAAATATTTATTATATATTTATTATTACTTGCAAGATGCTCTTAAGATATTAAATTAATATTATTATTTTAATGAGTACAGCTATATTATATTTTATCACGAATCTCATTACAATAATTTATTAGTGTCTATTCAGAGGGTTAATAAGTAGACTGAAAGATTAACGTAAACCGAGTTCTACTGGTTGAAGACTTTAAAATCGTTTATTTGATGCTAGCGCAAACACTATTTTTTTCTTTTTTAACGTTTTAATAGTTTATCTTAACACAATTTTACATAGATGAAATTTAACTCCCCACTTTTATAATTTATCTGAAGTGGGTTGCAGGGGATTGTTACGTGCATTTGCAGTTTAATAAAATAGTTCAGTGTTAGTCACATCAAATAATGTTTATCGTTATTGCAACAAGATCAAATGTAGTGAACAAATATATGAAACTAAACTTTAGGCTGACATACAGTAATAGCAAAAGTGTATTAATTCTCTTTAAACTTAAGCAATCCCCTTTATTACAGATATCTGTGATAATAATTAATTATTGTGCTGTTCAAAGAATACAAGTACTCGAATTGAGTAAAAAATATGAAAAGAAACCAAGCGAATAACTGAATGGTATTCATACAACATGTTCACTCAATTCGATTGATTAGATTCTTTGAACAGCACATAAGTAATTAAAATTAAGTTAACCTTAAAGATATTCTGGGTTAAAAAATAATTTCAAAATTACTTAAATGAACATTTCTGTCTACCTGAAAACAAAAATCAAATTTGATTTTAAAATTTATTTTTTTAATCACTAAACTCAAATAACAATAATCGACAGCAGAAAAAAACTTCATTAATACAATAAAGTGAAAAAATTTTCCTCTTTTCCGAAGGAATATCGATTAAATCGGAAATTTTTTTGCACTTTCTAAAGAAAATCACGTATTACTTGCCTTGGTTAAGTTTTAGGTTACACGAAAAAGTTTAGTCTATCAGTTTCAATACACTTACACTTTTTTACCAATAAACTCATACTTTCAAAACATGATACGATCCAACTAGCAAAGTATGTTTGTTAGACGATTGTGTTTAATGTACGACTCCTAAAAGAATCTTCTGATGATGATCTGACGAGTAACAAAAACATCTACTTTTTTTCTTGATTATTACTTTATTATACATTTTCTGATGCGCTCGTCTTTTAATCCTGCAATGTCTAATGTGCAAGTTGTAAAAAAATTTTCTAATGATTATATGAAGAGCACGAAAACAACAATGTTACACTTTGTTTAACTGCACAAATCTCAAACGATTCCCACTACGATTGATATAAGCGTATTTCGCAGTGTTATGGAAGAATCTCACAGAAGAAGCAGTTTGTTTAAGGATTCTTTTACGACTAAAAAATGTGCTCGTGGACGATCAAAAATAGTAGGCTATTTCACAATTGAAAATGATAGCTGGGAAATGAATGGGATATTATTGATGCTTGATTTCTGACATAAAGTTATATTTATATCTGTCGAATTTTATAATAACCGACTTTCTTACAGAAAGCTAATGCTTGGTGAAATTCAGACAAAATTTTCAGAGAAACCTGATCAAATGTGTGTGATATTTAGTATTATGAAATTTTTAGAAGTGTTATTGACTATAAGTCTTTAGCTGATTTTGGCCAAATATTAACATTATGAAATTTTTGTTTATTCAATTCAAACAAATTTTTTTTACATATTCAAATAAAATTATTTTTATATTATAATTTAATGATGACGTCTGCACAAAATACTAACCTCTGTTGCCCTTCTCTATGTTGAACACTTACCAAAGGTTACCCTGCTCCAAAAAATGGATTAAAAATTTAAATTAAATAAATTAGTTTTAATATTAAAAAATATATATCTCTTATTTTCAATTCATGACAAAATAATTCATATGTATGTAAAAGTAAATATCAAAAACTTTATGTATGTAAAAGAAGTTAAAGAAAACAAACTGAATTATGACAAAAATGCAATTACAAATGTTAACAAAAAATTTAAAACAAAATGGAATTAATGCAGGTTGGATGTTCTGCCAGAAATTTATTAGACCAATCGGTGTGAAAAACTTGAAAGAAAACTTGAGCGTGTGGCTGCAGGGTAAAGTGGTTAAACTAAAGGCACAAACGAGTGGATATCATTAGAGTGTTTGCACGATCTTTAAAAACAAACACCTACACTTGGTTTTTGAAAGTTCCTCTACATCGAACATTGGGATTTGTTATCTTATTTCTTTTTAATGAAAGTGCCGCGACGCGACAGAAGAACTCCCCTTTTTCAGGAGATGTTCTTTAAGCAAATGCATATGGACAACATTATTTGAAGAGAATGCAGAAAAATTCCCTCAAAATATTCTTTTGATTTTATACTGATTATTAAACCTATCATAAATAGAAACTAATAGACTAAAATTCTGATTGCATCAGTAGTTAGTGACAAAAACATGAAATTTTTCCTGTACTCAATATTACACTGTGGCAAGAGTCGCCGCACATGTATACATATATTTTTCTATTGCTAGCTCAAACTCATACCTGGAATTTTTAAATGACTTGTCAATTTTCTTATTCCATTTTGCATAAATACCATTTTGAAGACTTGTAATATGTATAAGGAAGTGTATGATCATATTATCTTAAGTCCAATGATAAAAGTATGACAGTTTAAAATAAATTTATTTAAGCGATTTTTTTTGCATACAGAAGTTACACAAATTTGCAAGAATTTTACTACTAGTAAAAAAACTTACAAAGGAGTTTTAAACAAAATTTGATCAAATTTTAAAAAGTTGTTGGCGTTTATTTCTGGATAAAATTTCTACACTTTATGTTATTGTCAATGAAAATTTTCAATATAACGCTTATTTTAAGTAGCGAGTTTCGGCAATAATTTTAGAATGATATATTCAGAATTCGAAGATCCTATAAAATAAAATGAGATAAAGTTTTTTGTAACTCTTAACCAATCGCACAATGTTAACCGAACATAAGTACAGGTTATCAAAAAATTTAGTATATACATATATATATATACGAGTATATATATATCTTCTTTTAATTTTTTATATATTTTTCTGTCATTGTGTTAAAAAGAAGAAAAAAATAAACAAGCCCCTTTAATAAAGGAATTATTTGCTTCAATGACCGCAATTTTTCGTAATTAACGAACGTAATTACTTAAAGTAATTAAAATCTTTTTTTTTTTGCATTTTCTGTAAATTCTTTGTTGCCGTTTCTTTTGGAATTCTTATTTTTATTATTGTGCTCATTCTGGTTGAAAAATGAAAACTTTTGAATGAAAACCAGCAGCATGAGAAACTGTATTTCTAAAGGATGGGTTACAATTGTAATAGGATATGGCTTCAAGGTTGTTTTTTAATTATATATTCACTTATTTTTGTAATACAATAAACAGTAAGAAAAATGATAACAACAAGCACTACACAAATGCATGAAAGCTGACATTTTAAATACAATACCAAATATAGCAAAAATATCTTTAATATTCTTTTGGAAAACCTCTCTTACAGATGTCTGTCTCTATTGTTGGTGTTTAATTAAGGCACGGCAGTTATATGAATTCTTAGTGAATATTAAAAAATTTTACAAATGTATTCAGTTTTTTTGTAATTTGTTAGCAACAATTTAATTAAAAGTTTTGAAAAGGAAGAACTTCTCGTATGATTTTAGAACTTGAATGCTTTCTAAGCAAAATCATATTTAAATACGTGTTCTAACGTATGATACTAAACTGGATATCAAATAACAGATTGCGATCTTGAGATATTGTCAGGTGCGATTAACAATTAACAAAGTAAGCATAGCTACTATTTTGGGCTAATATATAATTAACTTTTCATCATATATTTACAACAAACTAAGCCGGTTATTTGTGTTCTATAAATTACAAAATATTAAATCACATAATTTCAAAAAATAAATTGCAATGTGCTGTTCATAGAATCCAATCGATTTGAGTTGAAAATGTGTATAGAAACCACTCGAATAACGAAGTGGTTTTAATACAAATTGTTCAGCCACATCGATTGCTTGGATTATATGAACAGCACATAAGTTACTGCTGGTTTTTCTTATTTTTTGGCATTTGCAGTATAATTGTTTATTTGATTTTTGAATTCGTGCGAACAAGAGTTGGCTCTTTTTAATTTTTCGAAATCATATGATTCGATTTTTTGTGATTTACAAAACAGGCATATATTTTTTTTCAATTGCCATAAGATAAAAAAAACTATGTAGAATCTGCATTATTTACAGATTATAGTTAGCTCATCAAGCACTCGCCTAGTCTGACTATACATTTATGGTTTATACTCGATCTAGCAGGAAAATTAGTTTTTGCTAGAAAAATGACTCGTTGTGGAGACCATAGATAATAATTAAAGTCACATAATCTCAAAGATCCGACACCCCAGTCAGCAAAATTGTCTGACATTGTGTAAATGAAGCAATTCTAACAAATTTCTGACATATATGTGGGGGTTTGTGGTACGACTTCCATGTCTGATCAATTTCGTAGAGATTTTTCGTTTTACATTTATTTTTGAAATTGAAATGTTTAATCGATTTCTGGTCGATTTCGCATTATTATGCCTCAGGATACTATTTTTATTTTTACACCGACTTGTCTAATAAATTTCTGGCAGAACACACAATTTGTATTACTTAATTCCCTTTTGTTTTTAATTTTAAGCATGTTTGTCATAATTCAGTATTTTTTTTTTCTTTAAATTCTTTTACATAAATAAAGTTTTTAATTTTTTTCTGGCTTATGAATTATATTATCACGAAGTTGAAACTAATTTATTTAATTAAAATTTTTAATATATTTTTTTGTGTGGGTAGGTGTTCAACATAGAGAAGGGCAACATAGTTTAGTATTTTATGAAGACATCATCATTAAATTACAATATAAAAAATTATTTTATTTGAATATCATCAGCTGAAATCCAAAACCACTTAACTAACATTTTTATTATTTTTCAGTAGAAACAAAATATGTTATATATTGAAAAATAAATAAAGTTTTGGTAATCAGATATATCAGATTTACTATATATAGAACGATTTATTAATTTCTGGAATAAAAATTATAATTTGTTGATGATTCAAAGAGTTACGTTAGTTACGTGCTTTAATTTTTAACTTTAAATGTTTTAAGATTGAAATATAATTTGTTTTGCATTCGTAAAATGTATAATAACTAAGAAAGTGTTTCTGGTTTAATTCAATATATTACTTTTATTTATTTATTTTTTTGCGAAATTGTGAAAATAAAAAATTCTATAAACTACATCTGAAATGGAATTTCATTGTAAAAAGAATTACAATCCAGTGTGAGAAATGGTTTATGATCCTGAAGATGTTCAAGGGTTCAAAATCTTTTAATTTTATACCGATTCTTTGCGGAAGCTCCCTATACTCATCTGTAACATCTACTTTCAAATAAATTATGCCTGAGCAATCATACGCTAATACATGCAACATATTGACAGTGGGATCTTCAACTTTTTTACTTACAGAAGAAACAAAAATTAGTCCCTGCAGAAAATTGTTCACACCAGCATAAAAAGAGAGCTTTGGAATTATTTATGAAGCTATGATAAGATATACAATGAAAAATTTCAGTACTTACTATGAATTCTTAGAATTAAATTGAAATAATTATGTGTTAATGACAATTTCCAAGAAATACGTACGTAGTTACGTGCTTTTGGTTTATATTCGAATTGCACTTGTAGTTACTTACTTTCCGTTTTCGCTTATAAAATGTCTAATTTTTATTATATGAGAGTAAGAATTGGTGGGGGCATGGATGTTGATGATATCAATCAAAAAACCGATTTCTCATTTTTTGTTAGTTACGTGGTTTTACATTTTAGCTAACAAGTACATTTTGATGGAAATTTTTAATAATAATGAAACTGTGTTGGTTGGGACCATATATAGGCCTAACAGATGTATCAATATGGACTCCATGATAGAAAAGTAAAGTACTTACACTCTTGGATATGACCATATAATCTTAACTGGGAACTTTAATACAAATATACTTGAAGATAATAGTTTAGTAGAAGAAATGAGTTCCATTGGGTTAAACTTGGTCAACAATGTGTTTCCAGCACATTTTACGTCCGATTGCAGCACTTTACTTGATCTTTGTTTTGTTAACAATAACTCTCATTTGCTACTCTTCGATCAGCTATCTGCACCTATGTTTTCACGTCATGATTTGTTACTTATATCATATGATTTTGAACTTCTTAAAAGCGCTCAAACACAACTTTTCTAATATAGAGAATTAAAAAATATATAGACTATGAGTCCCTTGCTGCTGAATTATCATCTCTAAGTTGGAACCATGAGTTTTCCACTTCTGCTGTTGATGAACAAATAAACTTTATCGATCGCAATCTAAGTTATCTTTATGATAAATATGTACCTTTAAAATCTAAAGTTCTGCGAAAGGACAATCTCTAATTGATATTAGAAGTTGTGCATACACTATATGGAAACGCTTTAGAAGACCAGAGCTTTATGAAGACTTCAAATAGTCTATAGCTGATGTTAACACAAACATAAGAAATGCCAAGATAATGTTTTATAAAAATAAATTCCAAACATGCATTGACTCACGGAAAAAATGGCGAGAAATATATAAAATGGGTTTAGTCAATCGTAGCAATGCTGATACACAAGTAATAGACGTAAACCAGTTAAATCAACAGTTTGCAAATATACCTATGCCACAAATTAACATTAATTTTTAAAACAACGTCGTTTTCAATCAGCAATAAATACATGAATTCTATTTTGTGCACTTTACGCTGGAAGATGCACTAGAGTCATTTCTTAATATTAAATGTAACGCTGTTGGTTATGATGGAGTGCATCCAAAATTCATTAAACTTACACTTACGTCTACCTTCCCATCTGTGGAAACAGGCCAAAATTGTACCGGTGTTAAAATCTGATAAAAGCTTTCGACCAATTGCGATCTTGCTATACTTATCAACGGTATTTGAAAAATTAATACATTCTCAAATAAGCCGTCATTTGCATACTAACTCGTTGTTAAGTGAAGGACAATCTGGGCTTAGGCCTAGGCGTAGCTGCCTTAGTACTTTGATTAGTGTGTCTGAGGAAATAAGGTGCCAAATCGATCAACGCCAAATGTCATTTCTTATACTGCTTGACCATCCTAAGGCATTTGACAAGGCACATCATATGCTTTGCTACAAGTTAAAACATATGTGTAATTTTTCCTCAATTGCGTTAAAGCTTTTATCATTGTATCTAAGTAATAGAAGTCGAAGTGTTTGCCATGGTTCAATGATCTACAGCAGCTATTTGATGCCAAGAGGTGTACCACAGGGCTCGATACTTGGCCCACTTTTGTATTCGATTTATGCTAATGACCTTCCATTGTATGTAAAATATTGCGAACTACAAATGTATGCTGATGATTTACAACTGCATATTAGTTGCAGTATTGATGATGCAGCTAATTGTTGATAAACCAGGATCTGCGTCAAATTTACTTATGGGTATCTGCAAAACCGCTGCTTTAGTCGTGGGACATCCTAAAATTTTCGCAATGTGTCTTCCACCAATACATATTAATAACACGATCATAAACTTTGTGGAATCTGTTAAAAATCTTGGTGTCATATTTAATAATGAACTAAATTGGTCAGATCACATTTATAAAAATTGTGGGAAAACCTTTGCTATCCTTCGTAATCTTTGAATGACGTAATATTTCACACAAATTCATATCAGGATGCTTTTAGTCAAAACGTATTTATTGCCAACTCTTATGTATGGTTGTGAGATTTTTGCTAGTTGCGAAGCTGTAAGTAGACGAAGACTAAATGTAACACATAACACTATTGCTAGATATGTATTTGGTATTTAAAGTTTCAGAAGTATTTACCAATTTGCAAAACAAATCTACGATGTAACCTTTGATAATTAGCTAAACAGCCGAACACTATTGTTTTTACATAAAATTGTATATAACCGTACCTGTTTCGAAAAATAACCTTTTCTAGATCGAACAGAGGAAGCAGGATAAACAGCATAATATATAATAAACCGATCTCTACGCAACACTTCTTCGTCAATTCAATTCGTCTTTGGAGCCAGTTACCCCCTCAAATACAAGTCATAAACAATGCAAGTAATTTTAAATCTGCCATATTTAAGCACTTTTCGTAATTATGTTTTACTATTTGAAAACAAACTTATTGATTTATCTGTCTTAACTGTAAATTTTATTATTATTTATTTTAAAATTATTTCCTTTCTTATGTATTCATATGTATGTAATTCTAAATATTGTTTTTTTTTTTATTAAATTAATTTTATGAACTGGTTTCATGCATATTACATACAAATTACTAATCAATACTATAATATAAGACATGTTCTTGTTGTATTGAAATAAAGAATCTTAAATAAATAATTAAATAAATATGTAAGAAAAAAATTTTGTTTGTATTAAATAAACAAATATTTCATAATACGAAATGTCACACACATTTGATCAGGTTTCTCTAAAAATTATGTTTGAATTTGACCAAGCAATAGCATTCTGTAAGAAAGTCGGTTATTATAAAATTTGACATATATAAATATGTATGTCAGAAATCAATCGAAAGCCGACTTATACATGAATAATATCCCATTCAATAAAATTTTCACCACATTTCTGCTAGATATCTGACAGAAACATTGGCGAGAAGCTCAAAATTTCCTATGATATATCTGTAAGAATTTGAGTCCACCACTTTATATAGTAGTTTCAGGTCAAAACTCTCACAGAACTCGTTCAAAAACAATTCTGGAGTTTTTACCCACTTTCGATGTCTAGGGAAATTTGAAACTTTCTATGGTATAAATTGATTTTTGGGGTACCCATCTAGTACTGCCAACCCACAGTTTCTATAAAACTTCATTCATTTACAATGTAAATAACATAGTTTGCTGTGTTGCACGTAACATCTTTCTACTAGAACTACATATAGTCGTTCACGTCCATATCGTTTAATTAGACTCATCGACTCTCGCCATTGACGGCGGGCTGGTAAACGTTTTATTTATAAAATGATAGAACAATTTTGCTACCAGTCTGAAATGCGCGTCAAACAAAAACTTCTCGAGAAAGCAATGCAATGCATACTAAAATTTTGTGCATAAAATATGAAATTTTTGCATTAACGAACACTAACATGTATAATAAAGTGCTTGCTGCTCAACCGTTTAGCTTTCCACAGTACGTTGACGTGTGCATCATAATAATAAATAGCCATTTAACAAACACCACCACAGATAGACAACATTGACTCGCACTTATTAGAAAAGCCTCTAAATTTAGATGTTCTTTAGATATTAAATGAAACTATAGAATTTAAACTTTCGTTATTAGACAACAAATAAGTCACGATAAATTTTTGTAGAATTTATATAATAAAATTCAAGTTATTTAAGCTGTACTTGGAAGCTTTCATAAATGTGACGATTACTATAAAAGAAGTCTAAAATTAAATGTATTTAAAAAAAATCAGATAGTGGTTGTTATTTCAGCATTCATCAAGTTTAAAATAAATTCAAATGCATACTATCAAATGTCTCGACTAACTCAGACATGAGATTACTTTAAAAATTATGTGGCAAATATCCTGTAGAGTTGTAAACAACAAAAAAACATGACAAATTGTTTTGTTTACAAAATCTTATAATTTCTAGGAGGGAGAATTTTGTAGAAAGAGTTCAGTGAGCATTATTGATAATTGCTTTAGTGATTGTTTAGTTTGAATGGGCTTAATACTAAATATTTATAAAGTTAATTGCAAAACCAATTTTTTCCTCATTATAAAGAATTCAATTTCGGAAAAACCCCATTATATTGTCAATCACTGCTGATAACCGTAAAAGGCAATAAATTATTTATTTTTACATAGCCTTATAGTTAAATAATTGTATTTTTCTTTTTGTGTTGAGACTCAAATAGTAAAAGTTGAACAATCATTATTCATGTTTAGCAAAACGTTATAAACTTCATAATTAATTTTGGAAGAATGAAAACAAATTTATGTATTACAAGTCAACAAGAAAACAGACAATACTACGTATTCATTTTACTCCAATCAAATTTTCAATTTTCATTATGTATCCCAAGACTGGTCATTTATCATTATATGTCCGCTCACTAAATGGTTTTTAAATATCCAATCAAGGATTAAAATCTTCCAAACGCAGAATTTATTAGTATTTTCTGCTAAAACAACTGCTGTCACGCATATCCATATCAGAGATAGGAGAATACACAGACTTATTCATATAATGTATATTCATATGTGTGTCCATACGCTTTTGTATAAAAATGTGTAACATTTCTAATGAGCAAGCAAAAATGTGAAGCATAGCATGATTGTGCAAAACAGTACTAAAAAATTAAGAAGTTACAACATTAGTACTTTTTTGTTGACAAAACCTCTAGTTGAGTCTAAAGCATTGAGGGCCTTAATACAAAGTCCATCAGCAATAAGCACGGAAGAGATCAGGGATTTCTTAGTCTTTCATAATTTTTAAAATGTGTGTAATATTTGTAGATTTTACATTTTATATTTGTTGCAAAAATATGTTGTGTAGACAAGTCTACATTGTGCTAGATTTTGGTTTTTGGGAGTAGCAGGCTAGATTTCTGGCACGATAAAATTAAAAAAAAAATTAAGTGCAAGGAACAGATTTTTTTTTTAATTTTTGTTAAAAATTTCAAACTATTCAGAAGATAACTTTATTAAAAATTATTATGATTTTCAATACACAAGTTGCTGCACGAGAAATTCTTAGTGTGTCTGCTTCATACGATTCCAATATTCCACAAGTCAGGATTGAAAATTGTATATGAAATATATTTTTTTTTAATTTAGTCATTAAAAATTTTAAAGTATATTAAAATGGAAAACGGATTACGAAGTAAAAATCTGCAACCGCAAATTCATCGTATCTGGTTGTAGTTTCAGAACGTATATCAATTACATAACTGCAAAGCATTTTTTTAGTTTTTTGAACAGTGTTGTCAAAATAATACGTAATAATAATACAGCTGTGTGATGCAGATGAAAAATTGAAAAGAAATATTTACAAAGAAAATCATTTTGGTAAATAAGAAATTCCCAAAAAATTTCGCAAAATGTTTTTTGAGATGAGTTACCCACAACAAATAAAACTTTTTAAAATTATATTTACAAAGCAACGTGGTCAGCTTAGGTTTTTCGAAGCCAAGCTTTATTTTTTTTATTTACTTTGACAGAAAATTTATGTTTATTTTTAACATGTTGAATTGAAAACATTTTAGCATATAGAAACGAAATTGAATGTAAATTTAATTAGTTAATAGTTAATAAATGCTTAAAAATCGATTAATTTTAAATATGTAATAGAGAGTATATTCTTTCTGCCTGATTTAGAAATAAATTTTCCTTTGTGTTTTGTATAAAGTTCGGAATTTAAAGAGTAATTTTGTTAACAAATTTTAGCTGCTAGTACATCAGATTCAAGAAGTCTCCTGCATGTGTTAGCAAGTCCTCCCTTTCCTTGACTACCCTGTGGTTCCAAGTCAAGCCTGGTTTATAAATATCTAGAAAGCATTTATTATCCTAGTGGCAGCGTGCCATATTTTCGCCCCCGTAAAAAATAATGGATTTCACACAATCGTCAAAGATTTTAAGTTAGGGTAGAAGAAAAAGTATGCAACTTGATCAGTTTCCCGTCTAAACATTAAGGTTGAGTGTAGTCGGGATTAAAGCACATTAGCTTGGTTTTCGAAATATTAATCTTAAGACCTACTCTAGCTTCACACTCGCTCAGGAGCTAAAATTTTGTCGCGATATGAGGATATAACTTTTTTTAAATTCAAAGATTTTCAAAAACTCTTGTTTGTTGAAGGTTTTTTATATAGTCTATATACATGCATTTCATTGGTGCTAAAGCCAAATCATCGGTAATTTTTATAATTCTCATTGAGCTCTTAAAGGTTTTTGTATAAGATAAGAGGTTTGAAACATTTCAAAATATGGTTTAAGGTCTACTGATGATTTGGCTTTAGCACCAATTAAATGCATATAGAATAGCTAAAAAAACCATCAACAAACAAATGTTTTTTAAAATATTTGAAAAAAGATATCGAGGCAATCTCGATTAAATAAATTAAAAAATTTTTTTTTTAATTTTTAAAAAGATTTTTCGATTTTTCTGCGTTTTTATTAGTTTTCATAGAAGGTCTGAAAATTAGTAAATTAGTAGGTAAAATTCGCCCACCAATTTAAACGTATACGTATTTTAGTTGCATTAATTTAAAGAGATAAAACTACCTAATTTCCCATTCCCTTCGCCACATTTATTTTGTTTTTATCCATACGTAATTCAAATTTAATTCTCATCTCTTTCAATTCTGATCTATTTTTCTTTTCAACTTCACTCATTTGAAGAGAAGAAATCTTATTACATATACATACATATTTAGGATCATTGCTTTGCTTATGTTTTTACTTGAAGCAATACTTACGTGTGTATTTTTAGCATTTGTAGTGGTGTCAACTTCATGAGGCTATTATTCCTTTAATAATGAACAGATTTAAATATATAATATATAATCGGGTCACTAAAGCTCAATAATGAAGAATGAAGAATATCGGTTGGCAAACAAAGGAGAAAATATATAGATTCTTTAGATCTTGAATATGTAATACATTAGGTATGAAAATATATTATTTCCTCGTATCACTCATACGCAACCGCCTTTTGATGACAAACCAATAAAGTATGCAACAACTTCTGTATATTTTTTAAGAGTGGGTAAAATGCATAATAAGAGTCTTTTAGGATACCATGCGAACGATGATCAATTAGAAATTTGTAAAAAAAAATTTCCGTGTGCAAACATATATTCGTATTAGTTAACGAACGCCTTTAAGGCTAACAAATGTTTGTCAAAAAATGTTATGGAGAAATAATAATTTTGATCATTTTTAATTTGATGAATTTAATACTGGCAACAACATCGTATTCGACAAGCTCTTTGTACTTTACGACGCACAAGAACCAACGCAGTATTATCCGAGTAGTCAATTATTTTAGTATTAATTTATTAATTTGAAATAAAGTAATTCTTTTTTAAATAATAAGCACATCACACGGTTTATAAAGCACATAAAATTTCTTTGCTGAAGTAAAAACAATAAAATCATAATCCATAAAAAAAACTCAAACAAGTCCATTTACTCTAATAAAATATCTTTAGAGCTGCGCCCATTTTTTCTTGCATATCATTAACACGCTTATATGCCTTTGCCAACTCTTCTAAGTGTTTTTTTAAATTTCACAACTAATTTTGTAAAATTTAGGATTTTATTTTATATACAAGAAGACCACAATTTTTTAATGAAATAAGTGCCTAAAGAAATGAAAAAACTTTCAGTGATTGGAAGTTTATTCCATACTAAATAAAAACATTATTTTTGAAATTAAATTAGCCCCCAATTTAAAATTACGAAAAAATTATGTTTATTGCGATTTGCTATTTCATTTTGTCAAATTCAAATAAAAACTTAAATGTATATAATCTAGAGAAAATATTTTATACATAACATTAAGGAGTTTTTCGTCAAGGGTTATCAGAAAGCGTCTTCACCGAGTATTGATTGATCTATCTACGAGCCTTTTAGGCGGGCTTCTAATTTTTCTTCTTTAAATTTGTCAACTATAGGTTTCTCAAAGAAAAAAAATCTGAATTGGCAGAAAATCTTATTTTACAGAGAAGAGAAGGCCCGAACAAAGGCCGACAATGTAAAAATCTCTTTCAGAGAAGTCTCTTTTTGAAATACCGAAAGAAGAATACCAGGCCAAAGGCCGTAGAAAAAAAACTACTCAGTGCAGCTGATTTTCCATCAAATAAGCCTTTAAAAGAATAAATGGAATAAGTCTCCAATAAATTAAATAACACCTAAAAAATCGTTGTTTTTGCAGTAGATATAAAAATATGTTTTGCCACTTTGTTTCTTTTTCGTTTAGAAGAGCTATTTCCATAACAAAATTCACTAGTGGTCAATCTTCTTTGTGAAGTGGTCAACAATGCATATATATGCATTTATCATAACCTTTTAAAAATTTAACATGCAAAGATTTCTTCAAGTGAAAAACATCAACATAAATACTGTCATTTTAATTCTATGCTGTTTCGTCGTATTTACGGATATTTTTTCATTAGTTATATAAATACTTCTTTCCAAAATTATAACAAATATTAAGATGAACAACTTCGGGACAGTTTGATAGTGTTCTTAGTTTTTCGGTACATTTTTTATGTATATTAAATCACGTCCCTGATCTGATCTTCTATTATACTAAGTACGAAAATTCACTGTAGTAGTTACGCAAAAATACAGCGTGCGCATTTGTTTCTTTGCTTGCTTAAAGTGGGTATAAATGATTTATGAGTATGTGTATGAATTTGTTATATAACAAATATAATTTTACTGACCGTATTTGCATGCGTGAGAGCGTTAGTAGTTTGTTAAGCATTTAGCTTTTTGTTTTGGCAAATTTATTTTTGCGAAAATTGATTTATTTTTAATTATCAATGACGTGCTACAAAACAATAAATAAAAACAGAAATTTATGATAATAAACATTTTATGCTGCTAGAAATTAAACAAAAATATAAATCTTTGAAATTTAAAATTAATGTAAATGTATAATAACTACTTGGTGTGCTGATTATTTGATTTTTAAAAATTTTTTTTCAAGGCAAGCAATATGTATGTAAATAGCTAGACGTTTTGATAACAAATAATACTTCAAAACAGTGGCTATTATCTATATTTAAAAAAAACTTTTTACCAGAAACTTTTGCAAACTGTTAATACAAATTTTGTTGGTTGTCCTTTGCTGCTTAAAAGCAGCCACATGGTGGTTTATTCAGCTGCACACACACTTAATATATTGGAAAATTGCATTTGCAAACATTATATGTATGTAGTTGTTATTTTAGTAACAATATATACTTCGTTTAATATTATTCAACCTATTTTGTATCATTTTAATGTTTTTACATTTTCAGTTCAAAAATATTTCTCTTGCAACATTAATGTGCTGTAAGCTTATGCTGAAATTCTTGTAGATCTATTTTTAGCCATTTCGTTTTATTTTTGAGTTTTGTTGCCTTAACTGACATTAAATAAACTAAATAAAACTCACTAAAACATGTAAAATTTATGCGTTTAGGTATTGGGTGCAGAGTTTTAGTATATTTTTGGTGCATGTTAGAACCTCATAAATAATTCACTGTGATATATCTATGTACACAATTTCGTTTTTTAGATTTGTTGTTGCTACAATTATTTATAGATGTGTGCATCCGAGAGTGTTGAAAATATATTGGTTTAAAATTGTAATTTTATGCAAAACTATATTTTTTACATTGCTGTTAATTCACACACAAACATATCTGAAAGCTAATTTACATCTCTCTGCTCTTGTTTTAAAAATGGTTACAAGCATAATTTGTATGGCAAAATTTAGTGCTGAAATGAAATAGAACTAAAATTTATAAAAATATGATTAAAATGCGTGTTTAGGATAGTGTGGTTAGCATAATGACGAACGCCAGCTATTAAACAGGGCTAAAGAGTGTTAAACCTTAAATGTTAAAACTGTGACAAAACATTTTTGATTGTTTTAAGGTAACAACCGATTTTTTGAGAAACCGGGCTTAAAGTAGTTGGAAAAATGCTTTTTGAAAAAAAGTCGGTATTGAAAAAGTAATGAGTTTTATTAAAAACTACATGCTTTTCAGCACTACTCTACAGTAGTTACACAGAAAGAAAAACGTTGTACTAAATTCAAGTATTTTCTTCTTACTTTGAGCGCAACTCATACTCAAAATTTTGAATACAAATAATAATAAAATTCACTTTAATCAAGCCAAAACGGGATTAGCTTAGACAACCAATCATGGAGTTTCTTAAAATGAGTACAAAATTCTATAATCATGCACAAAATCTTGAATCAACTAAAAAATTCTTGAATTAAATTGAGCCTTTGAAACCGACCGTACTTAAATCAATCTTTCTGTACTTGATTTTAGTAAATCTCGGATTACCGTACCTTTAACTCCGTTTGGGATTGATTTTTCTTTTGAGTGTACCAATGACGCCAGATTACCTTTTCCAGGCTAGATCTAGATTTTTTTAAATCTTTTAGCATCGAAATTTATGTTTTAGCTTCGCGGGTTGTTATTTGCCGTTTTTTATTTTAAGTTCATCCTCAAAAAGGCAAAATTTTGAAAATATTCCTTGTGTGCTGCACCCATGAAATATTAAAAAAATAATTCAATGTAAAGACAGGACAAGAAAAGACTGGAGTAAAAATTACATTGACTGAAATCCAATGACGAAATCTTTTGAATTATAACTGGACAAATGTTGAGTTAACAGCAAAGTTTTGGGCGGATGTAAAAATGCGCTGCAAGAAAATGCATTTTGATTTAGATAATCTTATATTTAGCTATCTATTTTTATCTTTCAGTAAAGTTTAGGCAGCAATAATTTTTAGCAACATATTTAATAGAGTGTCCTTTCGATTAATATTTCTTCGATTAATCGAGTAAAGTTTTTCCATTATTTGATCGAATAGTAAAAATAGTTAGTTTCGATTGACGAATAACTCCAACAATTGATGTCAATTAAGCGAGTAAAATGAATTTCTTGGTAAATGCGTTTTTTTTAACAGAAACATACTTTTTTTAATTTCTAACTGATTAAATCCTTCAAAACTAAATAACATGTTATTACTTTCTGTATTTATCATCTTTACACATACCTTAAATATATATTTTAGTATCTTTTTAGATGTGTATGTGTGACAAATGATGAGAAACATCAATTTCATACGTAACAAATGCCAAATACTAAACTCGCAAATTTTTGATATTTATTTTGATGTTTATTTAAAACTTATGTCTTATGCCTAATTTATATCTGTTAAACTTATATTTAAAATCAGACATACTTAGTTTTCATTTTTTTTTTATTTTATTTTAAACTGTATTACAATAATATATGATTTCATATATTTAGATAAGACAAACAAAATATCAGAAAAACTAGAAAATATTTTTAATGCGATTCTATCGCTACCACCAACTTCTACTTTAAGTAAAATGGTGCTTTCAACGACGAGTTTTGTTAAAAAAGCAAACATCTAAGCTGTATACTATTTTCAAAAGACTTTAAAAAAATGTATTCAAATCTCGTAAAAAATTTTTCTTTAAACATAATTTTTGATATACTATTAATTTTTAAAATTTTAGAACTTCATGTGTAGGGCAAATGAATTGTTATTTTATTTTTTGTTTCACACAATTATTCTGATTTATTGGAAATTTTTATTAAATTGTATTATACAATTTATTCAAGCTTGAAGTCCAGAAAATAAACATAAATAATTTATTTTATCCAATATTTCGCTTCCTCAATGGAAGGCGTCTTTCAGGGATATATTTAATTACTGTTACTATTAATTTTTAATTAAATACTCGTATATCCCTGAAGAAGCTTTCCATTGAGAAAGCAAAATATTGGATAAAATAAATCAGTTATGTTTATTTTCTCGACCTAAAGCTTGAATAAATTATTCAATAAAGTTTGTTTTTAACAACTTTTTTGTTTTTCTTATTTATTTTTTTGTTTATTATTTTAATAAAAGTATTAAATCAAATCGTGTATATTTCTTCCACTAATTATAATTATTTTTAATTATTCGAATAATGGAGTTATTCGATTGATTTAAAATCTTTAGGCTATTATTGGATTAATTTTAAAATCCCAATTCCTTAATCGAACAAAATCAAAAGTCTAATAAATGGATATTCCAATAATTACTAAAGAAATAAATCTTACTAAAATTTAAATGCTTATATCTTTGTTATACCACAAAGCGATTCTAATTTGTTATCATATATTCGATGCTCTTTAAACAGGTTATAGAAATGTTTCTAGCATTTCGAAATTTCTGATGATTAAATAAAATGTATAACTCTCGTGATATTTATGCAAGTGTCAGTTTCGATTCTACTGCCGAAATTTTATTTTACGTTTCAGGATATATGGATACAATATTTTAATATATTTAAATAGTGATACAATAATTATTGTATAATGTTTAAATATCCTGTTTTTTTTTTTGATCCAATACAAAATTGAACTTAAGAAATACCTGATTTGTATGTTTTATATTAATTATATTTATTTAAAGAACAAACACAAACTGCGAAACCATTTTGGCTTGTCTGCAGAAACACCCAGGGTCTAGGCAGGAATCGAACCTGCGACCCCCCACTAATAGTCTAGTACGCTATCTACTAGTCTACGGGGCTCCCTAATTGCTTAGTAGCTTTGAAAATGTTTTATGAATTTTTTATTAATTACAAATAATGCATTGTGTTATGATAAAATATAAAATTTTTAACTCTTTTTGAGCAATTTAATTCTTTTCAGCTCCTGGTAACACAATTTCTTAGTATTCTCTGAGTAGAGCTCAAGTCTAGCGTGCGCTTATCATACATTAGATTAACGGCTCAAGTCCATGCGATATAAAATTGATTTTTTTTAATTGCTTGCGTGTTCGTAAAATTAAGTTTCTAACGCGTAATAAAATATTTGCGCGAGTGAGTAAAACACTTGATATCAAACATACTAATAACTAAAAACAAAATTAATAATCCAAGCAGACTTTTAATTTTTGTTGTGTTTTTATCTATGCAATGAATTCAAAATATTGATATCGTTATTTGTACGCTGCAGTGGTAAATACTTGCCTCCTATTGGAACTCCTTGTTAAAGTAATGAGTTAAAATGCCAAATTAGAAGTGGAAAGTAGTGGAAAGTATGTACTTTACATGTTTATTAAAATTTTATCTCATTACTTTCCCATAAAATATTTTTATTACTCTATTTTAGTGGGCTTGAAGTTCGAGTGAAATCAGACTTCATCAGAGAATGAGAATGAGGCCACATTAACATGCAGAACTGTTGCCTAAAAGCCTCTCCATCGTCAACGTCTGACCGTTCGTTGCGGTTTTTGGTCTGCCGAGGTCACTCGGCCTTTCTTTAAATGAGGCTGAACTAACTGTTACGGTGCCGTACTGCGATTCACTATGCTTTTTAAACCACAATACTTTCGTTTAAAAATGTTAACCACAAAAATAATCGTTTTGATATTCACTAACACTTTAAACGCTATATGTTGACGTTTAAAGACATCTCTTTCATTCAGCTGTTATTTCTAACTAAACAAATTGTTAGAAAAGTGTTTATTTATTGTTTTGCCTACATACATACATATAAAATTTCAGCCAGCTGCTTAGCAAACGCGCGGCTTCTTTTGGTAGCAGTACTTGACATTCTATGAAAATATGTGCAAGCATATAATAAATTAATAAAATAACAAATATTAATAATTATTTACTTACTTTGGACAAAACTATTTAAAAATTCAAAGTCAAATGGCACTTTGTGTAGTTTTTGTTTAATTTTTATATTATTTTCTTCTACTTTGACGTTTCGCCACACAGAGATGCCACATAATATCAATTTGAATACAGTAAAATATAACACTATTTACCGGGGTTAAAAATAAGATTGTGAATAACATTGTGGCTAGTACAAACATCAAAATATATGGGTTAAGCTGACACCTGCTAAAGGTGTTAAAATTTACTGAATCGCACTGCTGAATTGATATATTAAACGCTAATAAATGACTTCGTATGGAATAAATCGGAAGATATTGATGTGAACTACTTTTGTTTTCAAAAAGACAGATTTTCTTGTTAAATAAATATCGATGCCACCGCTAATTTGCAACAAAAGCTTCCTGGTCGTGTATTTTCTCGAAGTGGCCACCGAGATTTTGTGATTTAACATATTTACACTTTTATCTTTGTTGGTAAATGAAAAGGACATATCTATGCCAATGACCCACAACAAAGACCTTGAGAATGTAATTCGTAAAGTTGTTGAGGACATACAATTGCAAATATTTATTTGGTGATAGAAAAGTTCTGGAAAAGAATATGTTTCTGCAAGAGAAGCTGTAGTGGGCGGCCATTTGGATAAAATCGTTTTCTAATAATAATGGCATGCCCCCATCTTTACATATGAATACACATCCGATGGTCCTAGTTAAAAATACTATTTTTTGTTACATATCAAAATGAAGTACCTCATACATATCGTAGTCCCGAAGTTATCATCACGTTTATCACAAAATCAAAAAATCAAGGAAGACCGATTCTCATAGAAACTCAAGACTTGATGAAGCAAATCTGACATTTCTGAACTTGTGTTCCGGAAGTTGTGCAAATTCGGATCACCTAATAATTTTTCTTGTACATAATATTGAAATTTTAATCTCAATTTCCCAAAGAAAATTTTTTTGGAAATACGTGAAGATAACTTTGGGACGACGATATATTGAAAATATATCTAAATTGCTGATTACACTTTACAATCCAAAAACGCAATTTGGTTCAAACGACTGCTTCTTTTAGAGAGCACTAAAAAAATAGACCATTGAAGGCGAGTTTTTCGCTACTTTTCTTTAGAAAGGGACACAAAAGACCCATACAGCGATGAGTTAGAGAATTTAGATGTTCCAAAGAAACTTCCTCCGTATTATTTTACATAAAACTAAAGCTGATTATACCTTAAACATAAGTATTACAAATGTGGCTATGCCGATTTAAATTTAAATATGTTTTTGGTATTTTTCATCAAAATTTACCGAAACAAAGTTTGCAGACGTAATATACAACAAAATAATTTTTATCAAAGTGATTTTTATTTCGAATCATTTATGTAAATTTTTCGTCATAAATTATTTTTATATTGAAGGTTTCCAATAGATATAAGATGGTTACTTTTGTCACCTTAACTGCTTCTGCGCCTATTTACAATGTAATTTTCTTAAATAATTCAATATTTAAATTAATTTTTATCATGTTCAATGACCTCTTTTTAAGCAGAGCAAAAAATAATAAACTCTTCACTTTGACTTTCTGTAAATCATAAACTTGGGTAGTGTTCATATCTCATAGAATTTTTTTTTTCAGAATTTCATTAAACAATATTTTTTTTAAAGTCTCACGTACGTTAAATATGATTTTACAAAAGCAAAAAAAAAGCAGCAACGTAGTGCTCACTTGTTGTTCTCAAGTCCCATAGCAATTTATTAAGATGTTTTCAAATATTTTCTTTTTCTTTCTTTCTTTCACTTTACACTTTGTTGACTTCACACTATTAAGTGCATTGAAGATTTTGCAGCTTTTTGCATTATTTTGCCAACTCTGCTGCGTTTTTCAGAAATCGGCAGTGGTAGTATTAAAACAAACAATTGAAAAAAATGCCACGACTTTTTAGCTGCACGAAGGCCCTGCAGTTTCTTTCCATTGCTTTTGGATACAGTCGTAATGTTGCATAAACATCAAAGTTGGTGTGTTGTATGCACTACATAATTTATAATACTTCGCTGGCACTGCAACAAAAATATTATTGCTTCTACGGTCTCAATGATATTCAATTTTTAAACGTCATGTTGAGGAAAAAAAAGCGGTATATAAACTGGCTAAGGCTGAGGCTGAGGATGAGACAATATGGTGTTATTTCAAAACTTAAATAATAATATCAGAAGCAGAAAATATTATATAAAAGTCGTATACAATATTTGAAGATACTTAGCGTGGTAAATTTATCAATAATATATATGCTATTTTTGAATTATTAAAAAAATTTATTGTTTAAAAACTTTGTTTGGATTCGGTTTTGCGCAAGTAGAAGGGTTAACCGGTTATAAACAGGTCCCCATTAAACATAGCGCTAATTGGGCTGAGGCACAAATGATCCAAAGCCGCTAAAAATTCAAAATAATGCGCCAAAAAATAAAAAGCATACAATTTTGATTCCTTTTTTTTTGGCGGAGTCGGTTGCAAACGATTTTTTGCATTTTACAATTTTTGGTTTTATATATTTTTATTTTATAAATTCAAGCAAAATTACATTTTAAGTTTGAATAAAGCTCATTATTTCAAAACTACATTGGTTTTTTTGTACTTATTTAATTTTGTTATAAACATTGTTTGTTAAGTGGTATCACTAAGTGCTAAAATAGAGTGGTTAAATTATACAGTTCTTTGGAAGCATATATTGAAAAACGTCTATTGATATATCTATTACAAAAAGAAAGGCGAAGAGCTATTGGGATGTCTTAAATACAGTAAGAACTGTTAAAAGTAAAAACGGTTCTATGAAGGGGCATTATCCCCTTCGTTTTCAACTATTAAGCGAATAAGAAATCATTTCAGATCATCCGAAGGACAATACAAATTGAATAATTTGAGTATTTTATCAATAGAATTGGATATTCATTCCATAGCAACTAGATAATAAGGACGTTATAGAAGAATGTGCCTACAGCTAACGCCGTAAAAGGAATATTTAAATTAAAAATTAATATTTAATGAAAATTAATATATTTCTGATCGAGGCCAAATTATTTCCTTATTATGAATTTATAATAAGTACTTATTTTTAAAAGTGAGTTTGCCATTATTGTCATTTTAAGCAGTTTATATGAATATAAGTTGTTGATGCTTTTCATTGCAGTATTGTCACACATTCCTAAGAACTTTTATGTGTGGACCTGGAATATCCCCGAAACAATAGTTATTTCATTCTGTGAAACTCTGTGAAATATATATTGAGTTGGAGAATATCTTCATAAAGAAAAACTGAGTTTTTAAAAGTTCTTATTTTATCAAATTATAAGAAACTAATCTGGCCTCGAACAGGAATAAATTAGTTTTCATTGCAATATTAAAGTTTGAACAATTTTGTTTTATTTTTTAAATACAAGAGTTAAACAAACATTATTTAATTAGAAAGAAAAATGGTACATGAGATAAAAACAACGTGTAGCATGGGTTTATTTAACGTTAATTAGTGATAGTAAAATTTGAATATTGATAGTGGTAAAGCAGTGTTTAGTGTAAAAACAACTAATAATACAAATAACTCTCGTATGCTTTTTCTATACATTATTTGTAAAAATACAAATTTTAAATCACATTCAACCGAAATCACATTCAACATCATATCACCTAAACAGTGGCGGATACATGGAAACACACAAGAACACTGATGATGGGAGTGTAGCGGCTCCCGAAAACCAACGTTGGCTTCTGTTCTGCCGTTTAAGTTAAAATTAATTGATGTTAAAATTTTACCTTGTTCTTTTGGAATATTGTCTCATGTCCAATTATTTCTAACTAAAAATGTTACGAACATTAGCCAAAATAATAATCACTTTGGATTAAAAACTACTTATTTAATTAAATATTTAATTTACATATGTTTATAAAACGTTTTGAGTAATATTCTTGTATGGAAATACATATCGTCGGTATCCTGCCAAAAAGTTCTAAGTCCACTTTTTAGCGAAATGGAGTTAATGATGCAGAAGTGTCCCAATCATATCCTACGTGCTGTGAAAAAATCCCATGCTTTTTTAAAATATTTTTGTAGCTATTGTATTAAAACGAATTATTCTATATCCAAAGCACCCAAACATGTTGAGCAAAAAAGTCCCAAGTGAACTTAGAAGTAAAGGAAATCCTTATAATACAACTCAAATGCGGTTTTCCAATTTTCTGGACTTATCAAAGCTATCAGAGAGGTACCAAAAGATTAAACCTGGTGTAATAGATCATAAATACTCCCATATTGAAACCTATAAAGAAATACGTGTTTTTTGGTAAAGGTCGGCCCATGAATTTGGAAAAAGTCAACATTGAAAAGGTGTATAAAAGCAATCTTCCTAGAAGTATCACAAAGAAGAAAGCTTTACTTAATTTTTGTATATCAGGAGCCATACCGGAGGAGTTTCATCACTGGTAGCAAAGCTAGAAGGCATGCAAAACCGTCAGAAATAAGGCCCCAGAACCGGATATATATGATAAATCAGAATCAGATCAAGACGTACCAATTTAATACAAAGATTATAAAAAAACATTTTCTTAAAAAATTTCCATGTCCATAAAATAATATTTGTTAATGCAAAAAAGTTTATGTCCAAGATAGTATCTTGTATTACACATCATTTTTGTATAACAAAAATTAAATAAATAAAACTGAATTAAATACTTATATGATGATTTATTTAATAAATCAAATTTTGTATTGCTGAATCTTCAATTATTTTGTTTAGTTTTGTATTGCTTCTTATGATTCTTTAAGTAAAAAACCTGTGTAGTTTTTTTTCCAATCAATATATTTCAAACCATTTGGTTCATCATCAGGATCTATAAAAATTACACATTATGTTTTTTATTTTACAATATATAAAATAATTTAAAATAAATTTATAAATACCTATTTCGTTTGACTGTTAATGTTAAACAATAAAATTTTTTAAATATTTATAAAAACTATCAAAAATAACTTATGAATCAAATTAATATGAATACTATGATCAATCAATATTAGATATTAAATTATAATAAGTATTAATATAATTTTTCTTATCACTTTTTTCATTGCATGTACATTTTTCATACTTGACAATTTGATTAACTTCATGTACTTGCAATTTAAATTTGTTCTGTTCAGTTTTAAGTATTTTTGCATTTTCAAAATCAAAATAATGTGTATTTAATTTTGCATGTTTAGCCAAAGCTGATAAATTCGTCTTTGTATTTGAAGTTTTACAATCATATTCATGTTGTTTAAGTCTTTTAGCAAGTTTTTGTGTTGTTTCACCAATATAAACTGCATTACAATCTTTGCAATCAACTTTATAAACGACATCTGATTTTTGTCCTTTTCTTAATTGATGTTTTAGATTTTTAAAAAATTTAGTACTAGACTTAAGCGTTGGTCTCATGGCAAGTTGAACATTTGGTGTAAAATATCGACAAGCTTTAGATAATTTTTCAGATAATCCAGGAACATAAGTCATAGATGCATAATTTATTTGTGATGTTATTATAGAATTATTATTTACAGTAGTTGACAAATAAGGATAACTTAACTGTATTGCATTCATATTCTTATTAAAATTTTTTTGTTGTTGAACAGAAAAAATAAGTCGCTTAATTACAGTTTTCGGAAAATTATTCTTATCAAGAATCTGAATAATACGCTCCAAATTTGCAGACCAAAAAACATTGCTTTTATTTTAAAGTTAAGCCATTTAATTATTATATACTAATATAAATTTTCCAATCTAAGCTATTTAAAGATTTTTCCGATAAACTTTAAATCGCCAATAACTCAGAAACACAATTATGTGTTTTAGGACTTTTTCGCAGGATACCGACGATATTTAAGTTTTGAATTCAAGAACATTTAAAAAAAATAAAATGAAATTTTAATAAAACTATGTATACAAGGGCGAAACATTTTATTTAGCCCGGGGCGCTCACACTTGTTAATGCGGCCCTGGTTATAAAACTAATTTTTTACAAAAATATTTTAAACATAAAAAAAAGTTTTAAGATATAAACAAATATCCGTATAAAATGTCCTTTAACGGATTTTTAAAATAGCTGGATGATTTAAGTTTCTGCAGGCCACGTCATTTCCGCATCATTCGATAAATCTATTCTTTACAGAGAAAGATAAGAAATCATTGTGGCAAGTTTAATTATTAGCAGCACTACCAAATTATTAAGTGCTGATACCAAGCAAGGCTCTCCACGTGCCAAGTTCCCTACAAAAGTGTTTAGTGAGGATTTTGCATCGGCGGTTGTGCAATTCATTCGCTTGCTGTCAGTTTCATGGCATGTGCCTGCATGCTACCTCCTCATGATGCCGAAAAGTGACGTTGATCTACGTGCTTTCGGAGTAGAGGCTAGAGAATATTTTTTCGAACTAGATCTTTTAGTATATATCTTTCTATGAAAAGAAAGTGATTGTCGTACTTCAGGTAACCATGGTATCACTATATACTGTTACTTTAAAAACAGATGCTGCAACGGTGAGGTCACTTTAGCCATTGACTACATCAGAGATAGTGTTTTGGCTGACTGGTTATATTAGATAGCTCGAACACGTTAGCAAATTGTTTATGCGTAGAGAGTAGTCTCTATACAATAATTGCGACCTGTGTAGACTTTGCAAGTCACATAGGCGACTTTCTGCCATGCGTGTGATTGTAAGCGCAGCACTTCACACGGTGTTGAGTTCACGGTGGATGTAGGCTGAGAGAGAACAACCCACCTTAATCCCAATACAACCTGTTATTTTAGAAGTATTTTACCACACAGCCTTGCGAATATTCAAGGGAGAAAAGGAATGAATTTTTCCCTCAAAACAAATAAAATATCTATTGTGATGCCAACATGAAATATAAAAAATTTTTTAAAAAGAAACTGGTTACAAAAAGAGAAATGTTTTCGATAAGAATCTTTTGAATAAAAGTATTTGCAAAATAAAATACTTTGAACTGAAGTGTTTGATATTACAGAATTTTTCTTTAAAAAGTTTTAAACATTTTTCTCTTTGTGTTATTAAATATAATTTTTTTAAATAAATAAATATAATTACTATATGAGTTAATGATTATATATTAGCCAATTAGTTTGGTACGAACTTCCTTTACACCTTAAACACTTTATACAATTAACAAAAAGCTGCTATTCATGCAACTACAATATGAAAATTTTGTTATCTTTAGTCAAATATATATTCCATTGTCGTAGCACTGAATCAAAGTAAAAATTTTACACTGTTTTTACTCTCTAGAAGTGTTAAGCTTATTAAACATATTTTTATTTTTTTCCCATACTTGCAGCCAGGTAAAAATTGTATACCAGGTTTTTATTTTTGTTAAAAGAAATAACAAATGATGAAAATATAAAGTTTAGCACAATTTTGCTCTCGTATAAAAAACTGTTAAAAATTGCATACATTTCGGCAAAAAAAATGTTTATGCTTCTTAAGTTAGTGTGGTTGCATAAACAAAAATGTGCAACACACTTATTTGTTTTTATTAAGTAAACTTTTGTTCAAGAAAAACACTTCAAGTTAAACACGGTATTTGTGCGTCATGGGGAATGAAAGGAAACACTAAAATCAGTGTTAAAAGATTTTGTTGCGCTAAAGTCATTTTTTGTGTATGAGTTCGTGAAAAAAGTGTTACAAATTTTAAGCATTTTTTTCGAAAAGAGACAGAGGTTTTTGCGACAACAAAACACAACCTATTAAGGTGGTTTTTTGCGATGCTAACTTTGACTGAGAGCATTCGCTGACAACCTCAATTACTGTGTAGTTAAAAAATGTCTTTGTTTTTGACATTACAACGAATAAGGAAGAAATTTTTGTGTAAAATAATATGTGCAAGTGGGAAAAAGAGTATGTGCTACAGGAATTTAACATGATGCTGAAGTTTGAAATAATATTAAATTTTTAACATGGAAAAAGATCTTTTGTCAAGCAAGTAATTTAATTTTTATTTTTCTCTTTTCCATTAGAAAAATTTAAAATTTTTATGTTATGGGTAAATTTTATTTGTAATAATCTCTGATTAGCAATTACAGCAATTAAAATGTTTGCTCCTAAATTTTTTTAAAATTTTTTTTAAAACAAAATGATTACATTAAAATAACACAAAAAAGACAGGATAAATAAAATTTCGTAAGCTTTTAAACGATACAGTTCATAACTTATTTGTAAAAAATTTTACTCTTAACTTTTTGATTGCTTTTGCATTATAATAATAACAAATGTAATTATTAATTATAGTTTGATTGTAACCAAAAGCATATATAAAGTTTATGTTAAAATTTGACTTACAGATTTTAATTTCGTGAAGTGATTTTATTTTTAAAGACTCCAAAGTTCTTTAAAATTGCATATGTAAAAAAAGTTCAATATTGTATAAAAATTTAGTTACTATTTAAAGAAAAAATACCCCTTCTGTTTTTCATTTCATAATCTTACATCTTCAAACTTAGAAAGTTGTAATTTTTTTAGATATTAATTTCTGTTCATACTTGTTTATATTAATAGCGCATGAAAAAGGACTTTTTTATTGAAAAATGACGAAAAATTTAAAATCTACATCATGATTGATTACGCTGCACTATATCAAGAACATGTTCCGGGAAAATTTTACATTTTAAAATATTACTATTTCTCTTATTAAGCAATAACCTTTGATTGAAAAAAAATTTAAAACTTTGTTTAAGTTTTTATATTAGAGAGTTTTTTGCTTCTATTGTAAAATAGCTTAGAGCTTTTATGAATTCTTATGACGATATATTGAAATTTTAAACTAAAATTTTTTAGAAAAATATACTGTTTAGCCGTAATAGTTAAATAACGTAGCGAAATTGTATTGTTTAAGCTTATAATGTGTTAATTAAAAAATTTTAAAAAAGAGTTTTTCTAAATAGCCGGGGTTTTGTATATTCTGCTAACCTAACTTTAGGATGACTCTTTTGGTATGGCCACACTAAATTTGTTTTTTTTTTCCTTTGCAATATCTTTCAAATAGAACAAAACATGCAAAAAACAGATACGCGAATTCTATAAATGATATGTGCTCAAAATAATTTGAAATCAATCGGAGCAAATCAGTGGAGTGAAATTTCAATTTTATATAAAAGTGCAGTAACTAACCCACTTGGTCTGGCAGGACGACGAAGTATTATTTTTCACTATGACGTTAATAAAGGTGCAATTCTAATACAAATAAAATAAAAAATAAACATACGAGCTTCATACAATATTTTCAATCGAAAACAGCCAACTATGGCTTAAAAATTTGGTGGATATGTGATTTAAAAACAAAATATCTATTGAAATGCTTAATTTTCACAGCAAAACTTTTGATGGCACCCCAGAAGTAAGCCAAGGAGAGAAAGTTCTGATGAATTAATCAACGAAGTTTCTTCACACAGGATGTACTGTGTATTGTGAGAATTTTTTCACAAGTCTTCCAATTGCACAGATATTGATGGAAGTCCGCCTAGTTCTTGTTGGAATCTTTCGCTCTAATAAAACCTATGTGCCATATTTATGTAAAAATTCAAGTGAACATCAAGTATGCGAAATTTTATTTGTCTACCTTGAAGACAAATACGAGTATTCATATGCATAAAAAATGGCCGTTATGAGCAACCAGATTGAACGTTTCAAAAAAACCTTACAAAACCATTGACTATAACCAAAGTAAAACTGGAGCTGATACAATGGATCCACCGCTGGTCATTGGCTGTTTTACAATATGATGTACGAGTACATACATATGTATAGGGTTCAGCTTCTTTTTGATTTATAAGTACTTGGTAAATTTCAAATAAACAGATCGCCTTCGCCAAATTCTTGGCAAAGTAGTTAATCAGCTGGTGTTCCCATACATGGAGCTGCGATATACCAGTTATCGTGTAATGCATTTACACGATACACATTAGAAATGTCATTCCAAAATTCAATGTTTTTAATTTAATATTATTGATAATATTCTATTAAAAGTTGGTGGGATTGGTTTACATGGCTGGCCTCTACACATAGGCATTCAAATATAATCTAGATGATTCCTTTTTCAAAGGACCACTATACTCGTCGGTGTCAAACTATGTCAAACCGTATCTAAGTAGTCGGATACGGTGATTGGTACTAGATTGCACCCGTCGCATTGAGATATCTGATAAGATCGCTCAGCCCTATCTCTTATAAATCTGAAAGGTCCTCTAGCACATGACTGCCTAAAAACTTGTGTGCAAAGGAAATTGGAAGATTGTCTCTTCCTTGCTTTTTACTCGACAACTCATTATAGGTGAATACAACACGCCTGGTTGTATTAAATTTCACCCTGGTAGATGACCAAGAGGGACAATAAGCAAGGTGGTAGCCAATATACAGAGGGGAATTTAATTATAGCCACCCGTTCTCGGATGAATATAATTAGGGTTTAGATAAGAGGGGGAGAAATTAGGACAACTGATATGATTTGTTTGTGATGCTGAATAATTCTTACCTTTCAGGGTATGAAAGTAACGAAAATAAATCACTTTAAATTTATTGGGTTGTTAATTTATAATTAATATTACTTTATAATTCTTGAGGTAAGTATTTGTAAAATTTCACAAGGTTTAAAGTTACTAGTTGCGATTGTTACAAGTTAATGTGTTGATCGGATGATCGGTAAAATTCAAGTGAGTATTTAAAAACGAAATTGTTCATCGTATCGCACGATTTAACAAAAAAAGATTTAACGGACTGGAACCCTTAAGTCTACATTACTACAATTTTAAGTACTGCCAAGTTTGCATCGTATACTTAGAAAAATAAATATTATTATTAGTAAACTTCAGTGCAAGATAATTCTTTTCTTAAAAAATAATGTTCAAACTGAGTTTGGACAATAGAACATGCCTATCCTTCAGCATGTCTGCCAACCGCCCAGTGCCCCGTCACGACTGCTACGATCCTCGAGATATCCTTGCGGTTTCTACATGTTAATTGAATTGAGTGCTTATCATTTTAGGAACGCCAGAGTCTTTTTGAAAACTTGCACGTTATATTGCGCCATCTGCATTCATCCTTATAAAGATAATGCTTGAATATACATTTTTTAATAGCGCCAAACGGCGTGGTCCCCGTTTTGGCATTGGACGCATTCAGAGCAGAGCCAGCCCTAGCCAGCTCGTCCGTCTTTTCGTTGCCTGAAAATTGCTATGTGCTTGAACACAGATGAGGGTGAGGTCAGCCTGATCACCCAGACTAGATAGCACGATCTTACACTGACGGCTGCTTGGCGGTCGACAAACATGCAGACTCTGCCCTATACCTTCTTGTCAATAGCCATGAATTTGTTTTAACATTTGTCAAACTTCGAATATAAACGCGGCGCTTATGGTAAAATTTTTTGGTAACGACTTGAACTTTTATCAAGACAATATAACAACATCAATAGAAATTGCGGATATAAATAATTATTTGTGGATATAAATCATTTGCAAGCATTCTTGTTAACAAAAAATATGTAAATACGTGGGCACATGTTTAGTTACATCACAAATGTTTACACCCTGTGAACAAAAACTTGTCATAAAAACAAAAATGTCAACTAATCAGTTTTTGCTTTAATTCATGGAATTTAATAAAAAAAATATTTCACACATTCTTCACATGCCAATAAATTGCAAAAAACAAGTAAACCAAAAAAAGAGGACTTTCGGTGCATGCAGCCGAAATTCTGAAGAATTATTGCACAAATTTATATTTCCCACACCCGCAGCAATAATCCATTTCTGGAAAATTTTATCACGCCATCATTTAGTGGATTAATGAAACCGCAACTTAAAAGTAAAAAAAAGGAAAAATAAATAGAAATATTCTCTTTTTTAAAGGTTTAAATTATTAAGACTCTAACTCCTGTAAGGACACTACCTTCACCTGCGTTTTTATACGGTACAGAAATCTCAACGTCTCTTAATCCGAAGTGCAGTAAAAAGAAAAACAATGCTCTTAAAGAGTTTGGAACTTTCTTTAGAAGAGGCCATAAAATTGGTTTTTTCAGTATAACAGCAACAATGTGACACATATTTTTAGAAAAGAAAAAACGTTATTAGGCACATAACTTAGTACTGGAAACTTTCATAATTTACCTTATTTAAGAAATTTTGAAAATTTTGAATATATTTTTATATTTCTCAAGGCTTGTGCATTACATTACTCAAAGGATAATCTATGTTATGACATTTAAAATCAAGAAATAATTTTGAAAAGCACGATCAAAAGCGATTTTTATTTCTCATAATAAAAAACAACTCTGGAAAAAGACGTGTTACATGAGAAATTTTAATTTTTGATTGTCAGTATGTGGAATTGTATTATTGTTTTTTAAGATTATTTTATTTTGAAACAATTTTAAGTTGTTTGTATTTGTTTTTACTGCACATACAAAGTTTTCAATCAAAACACATGTCGAAATACTTACATAAAATGAGAATGTACTTGCATACGTGTGTGCTAACGAAACTTAACTGATTTTGACACATGTCGCTCCAAACAGACAGTTTTTTGGCAGAAGAAAAAAACTATTGATAATAGCAACGAAAAATTACATTGTATTTGTAAAGCAAAGGTAAATACAAGCACAAAAAAATCCATATTGTACCAACAAAAAAGCAGTTGTATAGAATTCTGCAGTGTTTTATACAGAATTAAAGAATTATATACAAATCGAAGATTGAAGTACAATTTATTTTGTGTAGTAGTCATAAGTAAACATTTAATAGTTTCAAGGATATTTTTCTTTAAAAACACAAATGCAAACATTTACTTTAACTTGTGTAAGTTCTATAAGATAGATAAATCACTTTACCTAAAATTGTAAAATAACTAAAGCTAAAGGAGCAACGGTCTTGATTATCTTACTGCAGCCTAAATTTAACTGAAGTATATATATTATTAATAGGCAAACATGTTTCTTTAGAACCCTTTTACGGCCGTAGTACTGAACCGATTTTGGATAGACTTATATGTTTTTAAACAGGTTTTTACATAGATGTAAACGGTTTTTTAGGGATTTAGGAAATTCAGAGAGCTATAAGCGTATAAAGTTGTTACTAACACATGCACACTCTTTACACATGCATGTATCAGCTTCCACTTGATATATAAACATGTGTGCATGTGTGTCTGTCCAATTTGCTTTTGTATAGAAATGAGACAGAGTTTTGAATTGTTGATTTATAATGTTTTCTGTTTTTGTATTTCACTGCGCGTATTTATGTAAATTCTTAATGTGAATTTTTAGAATGCGATCGATTGAGTGGACCGCTGGGTACACTAGTTTATTAATAAATATGACTGTTTGCTATTATTTGCCTATAGAAAAAAAATGTGTGAATAATATGGGAATTTATTTTTAAATTCAGATATTTCCTTGCAAAACTTTCTTGAATTCCATTTGACTCATTTTACTTCGGCTAGCTAACGTAGTCCTCATGATTCCTTCACGGTTTTTATCTCTACTTTTTTGTTGATGCGGTCCTATATGTACGATTCTATCAGTCGTATTTCTATTCTCACGCGCTCATATGTGATATTGTGTTGTATGTGGCAATATATATTTTTATGTTACCTTGAAAAGTTTATATTAAAGAAAAAATTAAATCAGTCGATTTTTTTTATTATCTACTAAAAAAAAGAAACTTAAAGACAAAAGATGAGAAAAAATTGAAATTGGAGCGCCGAAAATGATTTTTTTGATATGTCGTAATGGAACTTTTTTTCCTCATGCTAAAAGCTATCGAAAAATCGATGGCACAATATCGACAAATTTTTGTCCCAGCAAATTGGCCCACCATACTGCTTACCAATTCTGCATTTGTTTGGTTGGCACATATAACATCTACGTCGAACATTTGTCTGCCTGAGATTTCATCCTCTTGTAGTATTGCATGAATATTGGACACATAAATTTTATTTAAATTTAAAAAATTCGGCTTTTTAAAAAATATAGGCAATAAGAATTAGCCTTGCCATGGTGCCTGCGTTGATTAGTGCCTTATAACTTGATTAGGAAAATTTTCGATTGAAACGAACTAAAAAAAATAGATTTTAACTTAAAATTTGTGAATAAAACAATTGAAGGTAAGAATTCAAGAAGCAGTAAGATCTAAAATTCATATATGATAGGCACATTTTGACTTGATTAGGGTTCAGATTGTTTGACAAAGAAGGAGTCTTGTGAAGTCTATTTTACTTGTAAGCATTCTCAAAAGCCTATCCGAATGTGGAAAATAGTATAATATTCATAGAAATATTGCTCTATTACGTGTAGTTCGTAAAATTAAATATTATACAACTTGCACATTAATCTGGAGCCATATCAAATAAAATAGCAAAAAAGCAATTTGATCAATTAAATATAAAAGCAAATTACACAGCTATAAACTTCTATTTAAATCGCAAATATTACAAAAACAAAAATTTTATAACATCGAAAAAAGAAAACAGCTGGCATAGTAATTTTATTGCCTTTTTGACCCAGCTGCCCATCAACTAATAAATAAATGAAAAAATTAAAGTTTTTCGAACTTACACATTTTAAACACGAATAATAAAATTAATTGATTGATGGCCATGTTAAAAGCGATATATTTAAAAATTAATAATAGTTTTTATTTTGAAAAATAAAAAGATTAAAACGAATATAATGAAAAACTGGGATCTTCAAAAGAAATATGGTAGCATGGTTATTAAATTTAACCACAGATCTCCTCTAAAAGATTTCGGATAATTTGAGTTCTTAATCAATTGCAGAAATTTGTTATATTAAACAAATTTATGCATACATGTTAAGGGTGTTTTTTAACCCAATACAACTTCAAAATTTTTTTAATTGTAAAGATCAACACATGTCATTAAAAATTGAAAGCGATCTTAGACTTATTAGACCAAAGCGCCAGTGGCACGAACAATGTTGGCCGCAAAGGCGTCAATTGTTGCTCGTTTATACGCAAAACAATTGGTCACACATGCAATAATCGAGGTGTGTCATTGCACGAATTTGAAGGCCAGTTTATAACATTCACTTCTCGTGACTATCTTATCGTCAAATTTTGTTTATGTCGCCGTATGGCACGTTGCACCATTCTGTTTGAACTAAATCTCGTCCGGATCACGTCATCCACATTCAAAAAAAGCAATTGACCGTAACGCGAGCTTCGGATTCATTTTTGAAGAAATAAAGTTCAAATGTAAGCCGCACCACATGGCACATTTTTCCGGATATAATGGAGTCTGGCTTCTGCATTGATTTGAATCCATATGCGGAAATTTTGTATATTAACAACTACGTTAAGCCGAAGATTACTCTCATTACTGAACATAATTTTGCGATAAAATATTGGACCAGTTTATTACATTTCCAGAGCAAAATCGGCAAAACAACGACGCATAGGATTGTCTCATTGCTTTAAGTCCTGCACCAGCTTGACCTTAAATGGGTGTAGGCCAAGATATTTTTAAAAAATTTAGACGTAGTGAAAGGACGATCGGTGACGAACCGATAAGCTTAGATCTTCTTCACAAGTTTGTTTACATCGGCGATAATCTCCTCAGTACGCACCTTTCTTCGACGTGTTGGTGTTATTGCATTATCCACAGTTTGACGGCTGGCTTGCTCAGAAGCAAAATTATGTGTACCATAAAACTTACGAAGTTGCGAGAATTGATGACTGATTTTTGAAGTTAATCTAGCGTCAATCTATGATAATTGACCAGACTATACTAATCATAAATGTTAAAAAAATATGCGCAACATGACCGTTCGCTTGACAGTTAACCATTTCGTATGTTCCATCGAGCTTAAAAAATATCTCCTAAGATTATTGTGGAATTTTAAAGTTTCCGCGAAAAAGAAAGTGGAAGAATAACACACAAAGTTTGTGTATTTTTATTAAGATACCTAAGTATTCTGCAAAAAATTAGCTCGACAAGCAAGGAAAGCGAAATTTTTTAGAAAAGACTGTAATTTTCTTTAAAATATATTTATATATTCAACCAAATTTTCATTAAATTGTTGTGCTAATTTTTTTATAATTTTATAGATTTTTTAATTAATGGATTTTTTAAAAAAGATTTGCAAAACTTTTGTTTTAAAAATTTCTTTAATACCTGTAAGCAATTTTTATCAAAAGCAAAATAGCTTTTAGAGACCTCATTGATATTCGCATCTATACGCGTCGTTTAACAAAACACTTAGTAAACAAATTCCATTTGAAGTTTGAATTAATGTGTTCTATGTAAATTTTGTGGGACTCTTGCATAAAGATATCCAATGGAATTATGTTGCTTTCAATTGACATAAAAGAGTGAATAAAGTCATATCTTTGAGAGTCGTCAACTTCCTTTTTAGTGAAATAAAAAATGACAGTCAGTTGTTGTAAATATTACATGTATTTTTAAATAAACAGACTCGAGCAGAGACCGGAAGTATTAAAGTTTTAGGTAGAGAAGATAAATCAAGAATTTTTTAATTTTATGTCTTATTTTCTGGGTTTTCTTTCTATCAGCTATTTCTCATATTGTAGATATTATTTGTCTAACAACATGTGTTCATATGAATAATTCAGTACAGTGATATACAGCTCAAAGTATGAACTTTTTGTTTGTTTTTTTTTTGGGTGGATGCTTTTTGTTTATAGAATTATTATCTGGAATTTAATGCCATTTTCATTGGGTTTTCTAAGATATTTAAAGATATCGCTAGAGTTTTTGCCAACACCATATTAAGTGGTTGTAATATGAAATTCAGAAAAAAAATTGTTGCTTTTTAACATTTACCAAGAATATCCTAAGAGGAAACACAAAACCGCTTAACTGACAAAAATTCGAAATCATTTCACGTAAACCCAAAACCTAAAAATTGGCACTCGTATACTCGCTGACAACAGCAATTGACTAATATTAACAGGCTGCTGCCATTTGCTAAGCCTTAGGTGATAGTAAAAGCCAACCAATAGTAGTAACATGCTGTCGTCAACGACAAGTGGTTAACGACAAAGCGGAACTAATGGCGTTTTATTTTCTTAAAAAAGTGCAAATTTTGTTGCCCTTTTCATTGAAATTTTTTTGAATAATTGAGTTTATTAGAAATTATTGTATCATCACTTACGAGGCAAAACTTTGAAATAAAAATTTTTTTAATAAGAAGTACAAAAAAATTTAAAAAAGACGGCATAAATACTATTTTGTCGACGTGTTTTGTCTGAATTGCTTCATAAGTTTTTTAAGGTTCAGGTATTCCAGGAGCGGTAGAAGAACTTTTTTGCCAGATATAGCTACATTCGTGTCCCATTCTTTTTAGTGACTAACACACAGTATTTACTACAATTAAGCAAAATTAACAAAATAATAGGTTGTGCAAGTCGTTGGAGGTTCTCTACTCTTAAGGGTAGTTAATGCCGATTTCGGCCAGAGTGTCGTATAGCTAACTATTCACTTGTTTCATATTTTATTTTGCCATTTTAATAAACACATCAAGTATATTATTTCTTGTTGAAATTTGCAAAAGTTAAGTTACTTGGTTTTCCATTTAAGTGAGCGCTAAATGAAATTATTCTTCCAAGTATCGAAAGTTTATTCAGTTGCCTGTTCAACAGATCATTTGCTTGTCGTTCAGCATATTGTGCTAATAGCTTTTCTTATCATTGCTTAAAAAATATGAGACAAATCTCATGTGAATTTGCTCCACACATTTGAAATACTCATTTGCTTGAACAACAACTTCAAGCGCATTAAATCATAAAGACAGGGCTATTTTTTTAATCTCTATAAAAGGCCCTGACTCAAATGGAAAGCTAAAGAAATATAAATCAACCGATTATTCATCTGTCTCCGTCTTAAATCAACGGCATAACTTACGGACTTGTATAAGTATAAGACCGTAGAATTGATCAATAATACATATGCTCTGCAATTTTTCTATTGAACAATTTAAAAATATTTTTTAAGAGGTGAGAACGCAACGGCTAAGCAAGGCTAGAATCGTAAAATGCAACAGCTGTCTCTGTTTGGACGACTCGCGGAATTGAATATATTTTCTGTCCCGTTTAAGCTGTTCATCAATTTTCTTTGTGTTATTCATTGTAAGCATTAAATTACTAAGCATGTTAAAATTGCTGAATATTTTAAAAACTCCTTGTTATTCAGTTATTAAATGTTGTTGTTCTAATACATTTTTAGTACACATTTAGTCACCTGGCTGAAAATTTACTTTAATATAAACTCATGTAAAACAATAATATTTGTTTCTTTCATCAGGTGATTATTAAGCAAATATTTTCATTTCTTTTTATTCCTTTCCTCTGCTGTTGCTTCTTTATTCTTATTTAGAATTAAAAAATTGCTTTTAACATAATTGCAAATACTCCCTTATGAATTATGTCTAGTTACACTGTGCCACCGATACTTTGTTGATGTTTTCATTTTGTGTATTTCATATTTATATGGAAAAACATTGTGTTAAAATATTTAATAGCACTTTTAAATAATGTTTTTACTTTTAAATTGGTACTTTTGTTAAATAATTTTAATACAGAGAATTACTTGCAGATTTGTAATTCTAGGTGAGGAATACAGAGAATTTCACAAGCACGCTACCATAAAACCATGTACGAGTTAAATGTTTCCAATGCTTTGCGGAAATTTATTACTAGAAGAGGCAAACCAGTTGTAATCATGTCAGACAATGCGAAAACCTTCAAACGAGAAGATTTGGAGCTTAAAAAACTTGAAGACTTGTTCAAATCTAGCGATGAGCAAAATATGGCCGCTAACCAAAATATTACATGGAAATTCATTCCTGAAAGAGCTGCATGGTGGTCTGGATTTCGGGAGCGACTCGTTAGGAAGAAGATGTTATCGGAAAATTAAAATTATCATCAGGCGACCTAGAGACATTTCTAGTGGAGGTGGAAAGTGTAGTAAATAAAATGTAAATGTGACTTATTCTCCACTGATTTCACAAGCGAAGGGTCTGCGATAGCACAATCTTGGGTTTTGCGACAGTCATTGATTAAAATTTTTTTTAAAACGTTGGCGTAGCGAATATTTATGTCAGCTAAAGTCGATGCAGCCATATTGCTCAACTCATCTATTTAAAAAAAATCTGAATAGTGTTCGACTGTTACTAAAAAATGATTCTTCTTATCTTCAAATTAATTTCAAATACAACTGCAGGAATGACTATCAATATTTGCCGGAAAAATTTTAGTAGATATGGTACCCCTTTAAAGGTTATCACAGACAAGGGGAACAAATTTTGTAAATGTTTATTATTATAAGATGTCAAGTCCACACCACACTTTTCCATCGAAAAGATTATTTTGTAAATGGTTAGACTGTGATAAACGTAATATTAACGTTGACCAACAAGTTGTAAGTGAAGTTCGGGAGCGTGTTAAGGAACGACGCATGATAAACAAAAAATATTTATTAATGGGGCGTGGTCCGTTTCCATTAACACATCTTACCACTAATATACTGATCAAAGCTGTTACATGAAAAAAGAATCGCCAACATTTCCTTTTCAATTTGTGCATAGCTACTTTGTGTAGGTGTAATAGTTTTTGTATGCGTTATCTTTCGAAGAGGGTCAGTTATTTCCGACATATTTGGTACGAACTTGCCTAAGTATGTTGCCATACCCAGAAAAAGAAATACCTCCTCTTTATTTTTCGGCATCGGAATGTTAATAATGTCACCTTGTCACAGTCCGGTTTCATGCCTTTATCCATTAAAATATGGGCGAAAAATTTTAGCCTAGTTTGGCAAAGTTTTACCTTATTACGATTTATCTTCAAGTTTTCATTTTTAAGTCTTTCTAGTAGTTTCTGTAAATTCTTATTGTAATCTCTTGTGGCTTCTTCAATGCTGTTTCCTTTTCCTACTATTAAAATATCATCTGCTATACACGCCACACATTTTAACCCATAAATAACCTGATTTTGCTTCATTTGGAGAATTTCCATTGCTGGCCTTATTCCAAACGGCATGCAAAATGATTAAAAAAGCTGATCCAAACAAATAAAATGCAATAATAAATTTTTAAGCATATAAAATAACAAGTAATATGACATTATTATTTTTGGAATATTGACTCTCCATATGCACACGATGAGTCCCTAAATAGAACATTGTATAAAGCTTCTAATAATTTTCTAGTTGCCAAGGCCTTTTACGATAACTGGGGAATGAAAATACACATATCAAAGAGTGAAGCAATTTCTATTCGAAATGTTTCTGGGAAATTCCGAGGTTTTGTAGTTCCGGAAAGCAAAGTGCTTCGCCTTTATCTTGATGTGGTAGATATTCCAATAAGAAACCAAATTAAGAACCTTAGAATTAATTTTAGCAATCTCTTGAAATTCAATAAACATGCCCGTATCGCACTTGGAAAAGCATATAAAATAATCTGAATTTTTACAAAAAATTTTTAAAAATAAAAGTTTACCAATGAAAACAAAACTTCTTTTGAATAAAAGAAGTATAGGACTAGTTTTTTTTATGAACAAATCCTAGAAAAAAGAATGTTAGATTTTTGTGAGCAAAGTTTTGAGGTGTTGTATCGGAAACTACTACCAATCACGAAATAAAAGATATTCAAATGTCTGTCTTTATTCAAAATCAAAAGTCATTCCCGTCGGTTTATATGTTTGTGACGTGTAAAAAATTTGTGCTTAGAGTTTCGGACCATGGTCTTTTCAATTACTTATCGGCTACAGGTTATGTTAATGAACATCCGCCATCTTTTTTAATATAAATAAATCACTTCATTAGGACTTTTATGATAGGGTTACTCCTGCTACTCCTAGGAGATAATGATGTATATATTTATATATTATTTTGATTTTTTGTTTGTTTTATTTTTTACAATACTAGATTTAAGTTTAGTTTTAAGTTGTTTTTAAGAACATTTTGGAGTGATATTTAGAGCTTCCTCTAAATATGAAAGCTTCTGGAGCAAGAGCGTGCATATTTTTTATAATTTTTATCATTTAAATAACTATTTTCTGTCAAGCTTCGTGCTGAATAATTTTCTGTAAATTAAGATATTATATTATAGTCTTAAGAATTTTTCCCTTCTAATGTTGTAATAATTTAAAGTTCGTTTTCATAAAAGAATTATAAAAAAAGATCAATAAATACTAAACTAAACTTAAGAATATGTATTCCCATTTTATTTATTTTTTTGTTAAATTAAATTTTTTAGTTTTAGCTGTTAGATTTGACATTGAGGGGTCTTGATTTCTTAAATGTTTTATGCTTTTTAAAACTGCAGGATTGAGTTAGGCTCTGATTTAATGTTTTACTTTATCAATTGAGGTGTCATACAACAAATTTTGCAACGTAAAAGATAGCGCAGTATACAGGAAACAGATTTTAATTTTTTTTCATACAAACATTTGTGTGAAATTTACTTTAAATTTGATTTAGTATACGTATCACCTGCAGCTCTTTATCTACTCTAAAACTATTAGCAAAATAAGACTGCAAATAATTATGTTGGCATTTAGAATAAAAACAACTGTAAATTGCTAAGTATCTCCGTGTTCATGCATGCCTGGTATCGAACTTGTCTAATAAATTTACATAACACACGTCGCAGTTACATTTGCTTGTCAAACTCAATCAGTTTAGTAAAATTATTGGTCTGGTCGTATATACTCGTATGTCTATCATTTATTTTGCTGTATATATAAAACTATTTATTATTATACTTATTTCTAAATAAACGTACCACGTATGCTTACATTTTGTAAAGTGTCTGCAATACTGTCGTTCTTTCTGTCATAAAAGTCTTTTAATAAATGCAATGAACACATTTAATATTTGGACTTAAGCAGCATTTGCTCATTCAGAATTTGTCAAAGCCAAATAAATTGTTTTGCTCGCATTTTTCTATTCAATTTAAATTTTCTTTGAATACCTTTTGATAGCAACAGAAAGTAAAATATTGTTTACGAATTGCAAGTAAAACTGTTGAATAAATGAAGAAACTCATCAAACAAATTAAAATTTTATTCATATAAATAGAGTGCAGAATTAACAAACTGAGTTGAAGTAAAGAGTTGAAATCAAATGCGAAAGTTGTAAATTTTTGTGACGAGTTAGAAATCTCATAAAGATTGTAATTAGTTTGTCGCTTTGTATAAGCATGTACAACATTTTAAAGATTTTATTTACGTATATTTATTTGTTTCTTCAGAAATTCATTTTGAGAGTATATTTATCATTCATAAATTCATTTTAAGTGGATACTTATTTTAAATTACTTCCTATTTGAGGTACACTAAAAAGTAATAGAAATTTTCACATGTGAGAAACAGATGTGAGAAACTTTTATTAAACTAGTTTTCAGGTTTAAATAATATTCACTCTTCGAATTTAACGAACAATATATTTTTTCTATTGAGTATCTTATATAAAAATTAAAATAAATATATATATATAAACAAATATTAACGAAAGAGAAAATATAAATTACTAATAATCGAAGGATTTTACAAGTATATGATTGGAGCAAATATTATGATTTGCGTAGACCGCTGATATGTACTATTTTTAAGTTATGAATTTTTTTTTAAATGCCAAAATTGAAATCCAAAATGCGGTCTCAAAATTTCCCAAGAAGAAAAATATTCTTTCGATCTTAGTTCTTAAACAAGAAATTTTGCCAGTACAAGAAAAATAAAATTCATTAATAGGATATGAAGGATATTTAAATGCAAGTGATTGACGGGATTAACAACAGCATAAGAAGCCCAGCTTTTAAAATATCTGTAAGAATTGTCATTTGAAATTAGAAATAAAAGTTTTTGAGAGAAAGCAGTTTAAAAATAATAATTTACCAAAGATATTATTTACTATGCAGACGAAACTGGCATTTTTAGGACACATTGTATTTTTGTTAGAAAAATACTGTTCGAAAGATACAGAAAAATTCAATCCAATTTTTGTAAGCACAAGTACTTGCTTTTAACAATATTGAAAATCATGGAAAAATCATGCGAAAATCTTACTATCGGACGTTTTGGTGATGTTAATTGGCCACCTCGTTGCAGGCATTTAACCACCTTTAAATTTTTCTTGTTGGGTAACGTTAAAGACCAATGCTAGGCGAATAATTCAGAAACGATCCACCCCCATAAAGTCAATAAGAACTCAACCATTCGTGATATAGAACATGGTCTTACAGAATAAGAGACTACGAAGTAACCCCCGAAAGTCGCATGAATAAAAGCATTATCCATAAATAATGGAAATATTTTATAAAGCCTTAATGTGCCAAAAACAAATTATTTTAGTTCATTTTATTTAATTTTGAAAAAGATATTTTAGACTACCCCAATTTAAAAAGTCGTTTTTCATACAGACAAAAATATAAAATTAGTATAACGCTGCCTACATTTTTCATGTTTCTAGATTACACTATCGAGCAGAATTGTCATATATAGGATGACGCTAAGACACACAAGGCTCAACCGGTTTTCTAACGCAACTACGTAACTCAAAATATATTACTTTTTAGGAAAGACAAAAAAAAAACTTTTTATAACAAATATTTGAAATTTTTTTAAATATATTTTTTATAATCTAAGAATTATGGAAATTTTTGATAAATTTTCAAGGCAGTTATGTTAGAACTAATTCAACATTATATATTCGCGCTTTTTTTAAATACTTTTTTTTTGCACTGAACATTTTTTTCAAACTATATTGTACGAGATTGCGTTATGTATAAATAAAATCACATAAATGAGCTTTTTGAATAATTTTAATTGAAGAAGATAGTATTATTAATTATTTTTAATCGTACAATATTTAATATTTATTACTAAATTCATTAGTATTTATACCCCTACGGGAAATCTTGTTCCAAATGGCGAAATGGGGACGTTACACAAAACTAGAACAAAAACTCTTACAAAATTCCCTCACTCCAAAAAATTCTACGTATTTTTTTTCTATTTTTTATTATTTATGGTGACAGATTACATTAATGTAAGCTTACCAGCGTACATTCCATACATTCTGGGTACATTCTGTTCTAGGAAGTACCATAACTGGTACTAAGAATACGACCACAGGACAAGTACGTAAAGGTTAGGTCTAGAACCTGTCACCGAGTATCTTAATTATGTCAATTGACCCCCAATGATAACGCCATGCAAAAGCTACCGGTGCATCCCATATTAAGTTCCGGAACACGAACCGGTTTCTAGTCCCTGGGAACCAGTCACGTGACGTATTCTGTGACAAGTTCTTTTCCTTCTAGGGACGTTATTATAATTTTTTTTAATTGTAACAAAACAGTACATTTTCTTAACTTCTTTTGGAAAATAAATTAATTTCTTAATTGTTATAAATTATTATTATGGCATAGTTTTACTAATAGCTGCAATTATGTGTTTCAAATAATGTTTTTTTATTATAAAAGGTAGAGTGTTTATTTCTCACTGTTGTATTTTAAACAATCATATTATTGGTTTAATGGTTTCAGAGACTTCCAATCTTTGTACTTTTCACTGGATTATGGTATTTCATTCAAATATAAGACCTTAGCTTTTGTGCCGATAGGATATTTGGCATTTACACGTTATCTTTCTTACCGAAAGATAAGAATACTTGCAATATTTCAATCCTCTTAGCTGTAAAATAGCTTTACTTCCACGTCGAATTGATTTAACAAATTTTAAATCAGGGCGTTTATTATATATTAGGATTCGAAACGAAAATCTTTCGAATTTGTATAGCTTATACATTGTAACACATACAGCTTATACATTGTATACATAATAACACCAAAGAATAGTTTTTAAAAAACTTATAATGAAGATACTTAATCTTGTGTGGTTTGTTCTGTCGCGATTCTTCAATGATTTTAATAAAATTATTAAGTCCGTTTATTTCTCGAATTTCCTTACGTCTCGATAACAGAATTACATTCTATTTGGTTGTGACCTTTAATCAAATATTTTCGGTAAATCTCAATATTCTTTTTTTGCTGCAAATGAAGAATCGGAAGGTTCAATAGATGAAACTGATTTATTTAAGTCTTCAATTTAAGTCTTCATAAAGTATTGAATTCGGTTGGTCAAATTTATTCTCACTCAAATTGTTACAATTTCTATTTTCATCGTCCATTTTTTTCCTCTTATATTGTTTTATTTTTGATAATAGGATCTTCTGACAATATATACAAAGAATTAGATGCAAAAAAGATTATAATGATAGGTTGAAATTAATTTTCGCTACTTATTTGCAAATATAATGCACTAATAATGCACCATAAGCTGAACGCGTTGTTACGAGCAGACTTTTTATGCGATATTAGTGATGTCACCGATTTTCGAATAATACTAGTACGAATTCAACAACTTCGGAAATCATAAGTACATCTCCAAGACAGAATTCGGTTTGACATCAATATGTGCCATCTTCTACTTTAAGATACGAGGTTATGCATGGCATATTTTCACCAGTTTAGATACAAGTTTAAACAATGTTGAATAAAAAATAAGCTAGCAAACATTTGCACTTATTATTTTGCAAAATTGTAGGATGTATTTTAGGGTGGGTCAATTTTTTTTTGTAAATAATAGCAAAAAGGTAATCTACAATAAATTCTAAGAAAACTTGCCTAAGGAACTGTTGGTCTTGAATCAAAATACAGCTCTCGCCGAGAGACATATGTAATGGAATTTCGGTAATTGGGGTTTCAAATAATAGGTATTTATACCCCCTTGAAATTGGCGTTACGCTTTTTTAATAAAGGTCAGGGCTCATTGGTTAAAGCATAAGTTTTGGAAAGGTATATCTTAAAAAGCGCTATTTTAAAAATTTTCCAGAAAACTTATATTTTTGCTCTAAATGGATTTTGCCTGCTGAAATTGAATATGAAATTGAAAATTTTCTATCACTTTTAGTTTTTGAGATATATATTTGAAAATTGCGTAAATCGAATAACTGTGCTTTTTACGTATTTAGGTGGAAATATCTCAAAAACTTAAAACACAATATCGATGCACGACTAATGTGCCATATTTCTTGAGCAAAACTTAGTGAAAACATAATAATTTATTTGTAATGAAATAAGGTTTAAGAAAAAATGGGATTAATAGATCCAAAAGAGCAACTATATTTCTGTTTTGTAGTGATATATCAGAAGTTGCTAGTTTTTTTACTTTTCATAATCAAACTTTTAATAGAACACTGGATAGTAATCAAAATTTTAACAAAAGGAAAGCAGATTCTTAAAGCTAAAAAAATTTGCTTTAAAACAAGCCTAAATTAATAGTATACTATGCTTGGGTTTAATGATAACATGTTGTTTTCCATAAAATCTTTCCACTTTTTTTTAAATACCTTAAAGTAAAATCTTCATGTCTTTTGGCGGGAGCTAGGTTTTCATTTTAGACCCATACCCTTCTTTGGGTGGTTTTCTTAGAATTTAGTGTAGATTTCGATTTTGCTATACGCCTTTCACGTTTTTTCTTACCCGAACAAATTGACCTACCTTACTGTATTTACTTTTTACTTTTCCGCTTAAAACAAAAAATCGTAAAAAATCGAGTCACGAGGTTGCCTTAGAAAAAACTCGAATGGTTTGACAAAAATTTACTGTTTGGTGTAGATTTTTTTGCATCTGCAAAAATGAGCGGTAGCTGTCTGCTACTAGCAACAACAAGCGCTGCAGTTCAATGGGTATCTAGGGATATGTCATTCGTCGGTTGATTAAATTTGCTGATTAATTAATATAATTTAAGAAAAAGCTGATTCTTTCTTAAGAACACACTTGTACAAAATCGTTTAGTAAAAATACCTGTTTTTTCTACGTAAATAAAATAAACGTATAAGAATTGATTGGAAACACAGAAAAACAAAATTTCATTCTTATAGTTTTGCTTTAGAAATTATGAAACACATTTTTGCTTCAATAGTTATTTAAAATAAGTTAGTAGTGTGTAGATTTTCAATAATACACAGCTGCTAAAGCAAAACAAACTAAAGCGAAATAAATCAAAAATAACTTCATCCTTTTTTTTGTCTTCCTAAAAATAAAGGAAATGAAACATATTTTTAATGAAGTGATGATTTGTATTAATAAACCTTTAACAAAGTCCCAAAGTAGACACAAAATAAAGAGAAAAGTAACAAATTAGTTCCACTAGGAATACCAAAATGTATATACACAAGATAGAGTTCATATAAACATCACATACAAACACATACGATACTGATGAAAGTTCACAAAAATAAATTACAGGGCATTAAGTTAAATTATAAAAGATGAACGTAGCAAAAATTAAACAACAAATGACCAAAAGGCCTCTTTATATTGAAAGCTGTTCAACAGCACAAATATTTTCTAAAAGAAAAAAAAAACATAAAATAGAAACAGAAAACAGACAGATACTTCATAAGGATAACCTCTCAGCATTTGTGTAATACTTCAACTTCTTCTTTAACATTTTATTATATAAGTTGACATTGGGGAATTTATAGCGAAAATACAATCAACAGGATGAGTATGATGAGCAAGAGGACGTGTTTAGGTAAAAGAAGGAAAGTGAGTACAAAACAGAAGGTAAATAAAAATAATAGAAAAAAAACCGCCATTCTGGATTGTATATAACACAATCTTGCTAAAGTACATTAATAATATTCATATTAAAGCTGGCACAACTTGTATGAGCTTTACATCATAAATGAATGGAATGTTTATTGAAGTATTCATTTTAATCGACTAATAAATTGTTCGATTAATCAATTAATTAAAATTGAGGGTTTCAAATTACTCTAACAAACAAGCAAAGATTTAAGAATTAATTTTTCAAAACCAACATCACTCAAGTTATTCAATTAATTGACGTAATTACTCACATTAATCTCTACTCGAAATTGTGAATTTTTTTATTTAATTTTTTTTTATCGAACGATATTTGACTTCAACTTTTCCATTAATCGAGCAAATATTATTCGTATGTTATTTCTTCAATACTAATTTGCGCATTTTGTAAACATGGTTTAATACTACGAAAATAAAATATGCTAAATTTAAAAGTTATTAAAAACACTTTATATTCGTTTTTTTGTGAACTGTTTTTTGAATGGATGAACTTACTCTAACCAACCCAGTAAAAAAAATTCTGAATTTAAAATTTTTTTTTGATAATGAATATATTTTTTATATTTGGACTTTCAAGGTCAGTTAATAAAATGAATTAATGAATTTATTTGTAATTCGGAAGTGGTAGAGATTCGGATAATTTCTAATGATAGGCTCTTCAATTCAAGAAGTTATATTTTTAGATGCCTATTGACTGGACTTGAGAGCATGTAAACAATATATAAAAAGAAACGATTATTTGGAAAAGTACAAATGTTAGTTGTCTCACAGTATATTATATATTTAATTTGTATTCACATACTTATTTTTTATATTTATATACATATTGTATAAGCGCAATTGAACGAACGACGAATTTTTCGTAGCGTCGTAGAAAATACAACAGACATGTGTATATAAATTGCACTCAATCAATACGACAACTGAAATTCGTCGAGGGAACCAAATCTCCGAAAGGTTTATTTATATTTTTTACGAATGACGACTAAATTTGTACAGAGTCACCGGTTTTTCACATGTTTTAGTAAATAAATAAAATTTTTTATTTAAATCGTTTGAATATCGCAAAAAAAATTTTTTTGAAAATAGCAAAAGTTAGAGTAAATACGACAATTACGAAAATTCGTCAAAACTTGCTAAAATCGGAAAGATAACCAAATAAACTGTTGCTTAAAAGCAGCTAAAAATGTAAGAAATTTGTCTAACCTTTCAAAAAAATCTCACTTATTGCGAAAAATAGCGAAAAATATAACAAAGTGGGAATAATTTATAACATTGATTACAAGTTGATAAACCTAAAAAAATCCCAAAAAGTTTTGAGAGAGCAACAAAAATTCGGCAAAACACTATGACAAAAGAAGAGATAGAAAAGAGAAAATATGATATAAAATCATCAAATATTACAAAAGATAAAAAAATAAAAAGAATCACACATATTGCGAACATGGAGAAAATTCGGGAAAATTGCGAAATTGAAAACATGACGTAAGTCAGAAAGAAACAGCAAAAACTCAGACAGAATCGCAAAAATAAAGAAAACACTCATATTTTGTGAGCGTCGTAAGGAGATCAAAAAATAATACTGATCAATAGATGCTAAATGAAATACAACTTTTATGTATGGGTCGGTTCTTCTAAGTCTGTTTTGAAGTTACTCGACCTCGTACAGGAGAGGACGAAGAAGCTCTTCGGTGACAGTAGGGTAGTCAACTCCTTTGACTCACTGAAACATCATCCTAACGTGGGTTGTGTTTCGATGGGTTATCATTACTACAATGAAATGTGCCCTAATGAAATCAAGGAACTTGTTCCTGACACCCGAACTTTTTTAAGTACTACGCTTTTGACTAAGAGCCCATCCATTTGTTGTCGATTGGCCAGTGTATTGCACCATACATTTCAGAGAACATTCGGTTTTTCATTTGTATGTGGAATAAACTCCCCGCAGAGGTTCACAAACACTATTTCCTCTATCCCCCTTCCCATAAGCTATTTTCCTAGTTCCAGCACAATGCGTTGCATATGTAGGGGTCATCCCCTGAGTACTGATCCTAACAAAAAAAAAACCTATTAAAAAACCTTTAAATATATCATTTCTGTTGCGAAAACGACGAAAAGTTTCAAAATAATAAACAAAAGGTAAAAATTGCTTACTAAATATAATTTAAAATTTTTGTTGTCCACTTTGCAATTTTTCGCAAATATTTTTACGATAGAAAGAAATGAAGTAGAGCAATAATTTAGCGGAAACTATTTTTTATATAACTGTTCTTTGGCCGTGTTTTAAGAGTTTATCCTCTTCGTATATCAAACAGCGGGTTCGCAGAGTAAAAATTTTTTTTGTCTACCTTTATTTTGTAAGAACTTATGTGTTTTCTCCTTTGCGTTTGTCAAATAAAGGATTTCTAAGGATTAAAATTCTGCTGCAATATCATAAGTTGGATAGGCAGAAAATTTTAACTCAGCGAAGCCGCTAGTCGATATAAGAAAGAAAGAACCTTAAGGTCTGGTCGAAAACAAAAAAAATCCTAAGCAAAGCCGTTTTAGATATTCTGAGAGAAGAAAATCCTTAAGACATGCCAAATTTAGCTTTCATAATGACTTAATTTCTTATTAGCTTTTTAAATGTTAAAGTGCATAAGATAATTTATTTTTTTGACAGTTTTTTTATATTTTCGAAAATATTGCAAACTGTTACAATAAATGTTTACATTTTCTCCGGAGAATCTCTACTTTGTTCTATTTTATCAAAATTAGTGCACATACTATTTGCCTTTACTAGTTGCCACTATTTTAGATGTTTGGTTGTAAAAATTCTTAAGTTCTTGCCTTAAACTTCATTATATTGCTTCCTTTTTAATATATCGATTTTTACTGTTTCCTCTTTAGAGAATTTGAGCTCTTTTTATAATATTTTAGCCTGTGCATTAGAGCTATTTTGATGTTACTTCTATTATAGGCATTTTTCGCTTTAAACGGCATTTACTACATGTACAGTAATCAATCATCAATTACCGTTAAATCCATCAGGAATTATGCGTTAAATTGATTGAATGTCTGTACACCATACACGAACACTTCCTCTAATACACATCCACTCACTTAAGCATATAAAATAAATACTCGTACATAGAAAACCAGGCAGGCAAGTAGTCAGTCAATGTTTTAGGAGCAAATGATTGCTGTTGCGTTTAACAAAAATGAGCAACAGTATATTGTACGATGGGGAAAATCTCAATAGTACAAATAAGGCATAAGGGGAAGCATGTGTAAACAAGAGGATAGAAAAAATATATCAACATTAGTGTATCAGAAAAACTCACATTATTTTATACTTAAAGTGTTTGTTGTGCAGCTGATGTTAATTTCAAGTCGTTTTTTTACTATAGGATTTCATTTGCGTACTGGTATTTAAGTGCTTGTGAATGTATAAGTGTTAGTGCTATTGTTTCTTTCGTTGTAGGTATTTAATAAATTAAAAAAAATATAGTTGCTGCTCTTAACACTGTTCAACTAAACTCTCTCAAATTGATAAGATTTCGTATATTCACACTGATTGCCAGTCACTTAAGGTGACAAATATATAAAAACTTAATTAAAAAACATATAAAAAACTTAATTACAATTGTATTTTGAATCATAGTGTCAGATTTACGTAATAGAAAACTTTACTCAAAGTCCTAGTAAAATTGCTACTAAATATTTAAGAAATGAGATTTGCATTGTTCATAAGAAATCACTAAGTGCGTTTTTTCAGCATTTTTTTTAGTACTAAAGAACTTTTTTTTAAAGAAATGTAATAATATTCTTATTTAAAAAAATATATATTTATTTCATTAAATTTACATGCAAATTCTATTATCTATATACTTATATTACCATTATAAGAAATATGTTCAGAGTAATTTTTTTAGCAGAATATAATTTAACTAAAGAACGTAAAAAATAGTTTTTTTTATATTTAACGTTGCTTGAATTTTGCTAAATAAAAATTAAAAAAAAAATAAGAACAAATTTGGGCGATGCATATGAAACGGACACCGCATGATAAAGTCACGTCAAAAAGTCGCATGCGAATTCGACTTAAAAATATAAACGTCTGAGCATATGTGTCAAAACAAGATAACAAATTTGAAAAAAAATTTAAAAACGTGCTAGAAAAATATTTAAACAGAAACATTCCAAAAAAAACTGGACATAGTTAGGATTTCGGATGCGACCACACAAATACTACGAAATGTGTTACTTATCAAGACTATTGACAATGATTTCTCACAATACATACGGCAGAAACACCATTCGAAAAGATTTGTAGTCAAACAAAATTTCGATAAAAGATGCAACTTTGCTGAGCGCATATTGCACAGAATAAATCAATGAATTTTGTATTAAAGAAGTGGAATGTACTTTTAGTTAAAATGAGATATGCGGATGTTACGCAGCATTTTAAACACGTATATTAGTAACAGCCACTTTACTGAGTGGAACACCGATAGCACATCATAAAACATATTTCGGAGCCACATGAAATGAGCCATTAGCTGCGTAGTTCAATCAATACAAGTTCAAGTTATTATGAGAAATATAATGACAAAACAATTCGTAAATGCTGGACCAGGACGAACTTGTGTAAGTTACAGCATTTTCTACATCTTCAGCCACATCAGCTCAGCTTTTACATTCATTCACACTACACTAGTGCCGGTTACATACGGGTCATAGCTCTTGAAACCTGACAACGCATAATAACTGATTACTACATATAATACGCGTTCTAGTCAAGTTGACCCTAAATTGAAATAAAATATAATATAAATGTATATATGTATATTGAAAACGAATAGTTTGGCTCAAGTTCAAGTTTGTTTTTCTAATTTTTTTATTTCATTTTAATTAAATTTTTTTTTAGATAAATTAATTATTTATTATTCATCAGGTTAGCAGAACGGATCAGCACTGATTTCGAGGTCGCTACACCATCTCATCAGCGTTCTTTGTTCAATTTTCCCACTTTCGACGGTGAATACTTGTGATTAGGAATATAAACTATTTAACCGTATAATTTAAAGAATTAGAACTTGAGCTAAACTATTCGTTTTCAATATACATATATACAATATATATAAGTTCGACTAATTACTTACAAACATTAATTATAATATAAATGGTTAAATTTCAAAAATTTACTTGACAAATTCTTTTTGCGTCATTCATTTTCTTAATCCTACGACACCTGCTTTCAAACCAATTGTCACAAGTTTTCCTGAAGTAAAATATGGAAATTAAAAAAAAAATAAGTTATGCCCAAATCCCAATATGAAATAAGTTCTAATTTTTTTAATTGACATCAAAATCAAATAATTTATATTTAAAAAATTAGTAATTCCCAATGAAATAAAAAAAACGGCTTTAAAATATGTCGAATAAATATGAGGTATTTTTAAAACAGATTCCGCTTGCTAAAACATTTTTTTATCAGAAGAGAAGACCCTCATGCGCAGCCCATAACCACCAATGCAGTCTAATTATTGAACTGAAATTCAACAATGCATAAATTAGTTTGTATAAGCGTAGCTCAAGCTTTTATATAAATACATCGGACAGTTTCATAAGTATTTTTGCGACAAGTTAAGGTATTGAAATTTACAAGGTTTTGTTCAAGGCATATCAATTGCGTGTATACAACAATGCAGCTGACAGGTTATAAAGCTCCAAAATTTTATATGATTTTATTTATTCTATCACAATAAATGTTTCCCTTTGATTTTTTTCTTTAGTTTTTTACACAGCACGTTTACCAAAAAAAGTTGCTTCCTTGAAGAGTTTAGCTTGTTGATGTGCCTTTTCTGCTTGAACAAAATCATGGCTTTGTTTAGTTTCTTGGTACAATTTTTTTTTGTTTTTGATTTATTGTTTATTTCTAAACGTGATATTAAAAATAAATAAATTACTAGAAGTTAAATAAAAGTAGCTTTGAAATAGTAAAATAATTGCTATGAAGCACTAATGGTTGATATTATTGTAGGAGAATATTAAGTTTTACTAAAAACTAATTAGTTAAAGAGGCATTTTAATACAAACAACATATTTTTTAACCACCATTCCCTATTAGATGATTAAGAATGCAGATTTTCTTAAATATTAAGTGTACTTTATACACCACATTCCCCAATAAAGTTACTTATTCATACAATAAAAAGTAAATTTAAACATACCCTTGACAGGAACACGAGTTTAAGAATTTATAGCAGTCAACTTTATTCAACAGTCAACAATTTATATCCACAACTTATTTTATTTTTATTCAATGAATAAAAATTTAAGGTAATAGTTAGTTGAAGGAAATAAAAGTAATGATGTATTTCGATTTTTCTACTTACAGTTGACATTTAATTCAATGTAATTGATCAGTAAGAAACAAGCTGCTGAAAGAAAATTAATCTGACATGTTAACACTTACGTTTACAACTTTAGTTTGCGAAATTGGCAACCGAATCGGTTATTGTCCAAATCAAGCCGTAGGTGTCGATCTGGTGGAAGAAATATCAAAAGATTTTGATTTTTTCAAGTTCCCTAGTAAGTCTTTCAATTCGATTGTACTATGTGTGTTTGAGTCTCTTGATCAGCTGTCAAAATTTTTGTTTGTAGTTTTCTTTTGTAAAGAAAAAGTTAAGTATTTCCTTAATTTCATTGAATTTTAAATAAAAAATATATTGGTGGATGCTTCATTTATTTTTTTTCATGTTCTTCAACCATTCTTTTGTCAAAGTTCTTTGTCGCTTTTCTTCTTTATCATCACCAATGCATTCTGAGATAACCATTATTGCAATTATTTTTAATTTTTAAGCCATTGCATTAGAATTTTTTAATTCGTAATTGTAAAAAACATATAAATTTGATAATTGAATGAAAATCTTTTAATTCAGCTTACGAAGTGTACGGTCAAGAATCAATTCAATTGAAAGACTAAATTGACAATTGAATTGAAACGTGTATGGGGTGCTTAACTCTCATTTGAATTTGTTTAAAATGGAAGATATTAAAATCATAGAAAAATCGAACTACAAATTTTTGAGATTACAAATAGATACTGAATACATTTTCAATGGCATTAAAATCATTTTTAATAAAAAAGGTGAATCATGTACTTGTATGTAGAAGAAATCTAGAGGCACTCATATTTTAGAAAAACAAATTACAATCTTAAGAATGCAGTGCTCACCTGCGATGTTATCAAGAGTTTTCATAGATATAAAAAATTAACGACACAAGAGCAATAAACACAAAAAAGGTAGAAACGGTTATCCTCTTCAGTCAACTTGTTTTGAACTCAAACAAAGGGAATGTACAATGTTTTAAAAATTTCTTTGCAATTTATATACTTTGTATTTTATGTTTTTTTACTTAAGTTTTCCTTTTTAATAAATCAAATACCTTTCTTGTTCTCGTTCGTTGGAAAATGTTGAGAAATACCACCCATGTTTTTTTGTTTTTTGGTAACGACTTTAATATTTTACTTTCTGGTCTTATTTGTGATTTGTTAAAATTGCTTTGATTTAAATCAGATTTTTTGTGTTTGGTGATGTGTAAACATTCGACTACATTTGGAACATACTTTTTGTGCCCCTTTTTAACAACAAGTACATCTTTCTTCTTTACTTAATGAAAGGGTTTTTTACAACAGTGATTTACAATGTAATCAATATTAAAATGTTTTACATTTCTTTCAATTTCTTGTAATTTACTAAAGTTAAATTTTAAGCAAATGTGCAATTTTGATTGATTTCTCATGTCTGTGTGCGGTTGTTTCATCTGAAATGGGCCTTAAAGTAAATCAAATGAGAAGAGAAATTGGACTACCGGTATTGAAAACATATTTTATGAGTTTAAATCGATTAAGTCCTGTTTTTTATACAGGGTTTTCTTTAAGTGCAGTATTGAATACCAACAGGCATACTGTGTGGTCCAAATACAAGTGTAATTTTAAAAATGAAACAAAAGAAACCAAATTTAAATTCTGTTGATTTATTATAGCTTTATTTTTTAAGAGAAATAATCAGGCGTTGAATAGCAACCAATCGTCATGCGTGTTACTTACTTTGAGAAAAAGGGATAGAAAGGGAGATAGTTTTAATTAAAACTCCGCTATTATATTATTTTTTAGAGTAGTTTTTCAAGGCCTGTAGTGGCAACTAGGTGCATTAATTTTGTTTGAGCTGTGTGGCAAATTATATTGATTATTTTACTTCCTTCACGATTCCACAACAACACCGAGAAAGAAGGGTTCTATGATGTACATTAGCATAGGCCATTATTAATTGCTTCCAGTACTGTGCAGTGACAAGTGCTGTGCCTACGTCACTTAAACAATCTAACAATAACAACTAATACAATGGCACACCAATGCACATCTGAAAAATTCTGGATGTTATATGATATGCCTGAAACTGGGCTCAATCCCATGTTTTCGGCCATTATTTGTTTTGTATTTAACGCGATAATTACTTCAGCCAACAGCAATCTCATTATTTAATATCACGGTACCACACGCAAATGATGTCTTACAAATAAAGGCTGGCTTCCAAAACGTATCAATACAAAGTTTGTATACAGTTGTGTTATCGTATTTAGATCATGTACATATATACATATACAAAGATTAGCTTATGTTGACGTTATGAAATATAGGTGATGAAATGAATTTTATTTGTTGTTTAAAAAAGTAGAAATTTAATTTTTTTCACTGAAAAATTCAAATGTAGATTAATATTTAACGGACATAAAAATATCAGCGGTGATTAAGCACAGTATAATCTGGAATTTGGAATGAATTTCCGTCATCCCACGTCAAATTTGGTTGATAAACAGACCGGTTTCGGCTATGTGCCATCTTCAGTGAGTTACTGAGAGAACACCGAAGATGGCACATAGCCGAAACCGGTCTGTTTATCAACCAAATTTGACGTGGGATGACGGAAATTCATTCCAAATCACATCAAACCCCGTCGGAAGAAAAACACAACACTTCACAGTATAATCAACCGTGTGTATGCAAATTTGAGCACTCAAATTCAAACTAACGGAAACAGAACATTAAAAAAAGTTCTAGAAACAGCAACGAGAATCTACTAGATTCTTTAAGAAATCTGTATGAAAAATCTTCATAGCAATTGTAAACAAAGACTAACGCACTCGATTGGATTACGGCTAAAATTTACATAAAATTGGTTAGTTGATTCGCCATCCACATTATAAATTTGCTACTGCCATCTACACGCCGCTTCCATAACATAGCTGAATGACAACACAGGCTTACACAAGCAAACCTATTGTGATGGTGAGGGTTTTTCTACTACGTTCGAGAACCGTAGCAGTCAACAGGTATAAAAGCCGATACTGCCAGGCACAGAGAGGTCAGTCTTGTCTAAGCTACGACGTAGTGAATTTCGTGCATAGATCAGTTGTCAAAGATCTTTTGAAGTGCGAAATACTTTGTGTATTTTATAAAACAGTGGCATTAAAAGAAAATAAAACATCATTAAGTTCAAAATCAATTTCCGCTTTTTATTTTTGACTAGTTAAAAGAACTCAGACAAGTAAAAGTTATCGAAAAGGTCGAAACGTAACAATATATTAAAATATGTTTTATACTTCACCATACATAAATTAACTTACGCTTGTGAGTTGATAATTTTTTTCGTTTTATTTTAAGTTATACAGCGTCAACAATCAAAGCATCAACTTTAAAACCGATACCCTGATTGCTTTTTTAATGCGTTTCTAATTCTTATCGACAGCGTTTTGAAAGGGCATACATTGTCAATTTTTTCTACCACTGTATTATTAAACACTATATATTGTTTGAAGTCAAAGCAATTGACGTTTTAGAAATCAGCCAGAGTGTACGCATTATTATCGAAAATTCTGAAGTGGCAGTCAAATGTCTTGCAAGTTGCTTGAATGTTCACACAATCAATTTAAAGTTTTTTTGCAAGTTGAATATATAAGAACAACGGGTTAAAAGTATATCCGTTGTATTCTCTGTATATATTTAAAAAATTACAGTTCTTTTCAAATATACGTAAAATAATTCAATAATTTTTTCCGCAAACCAGTAAATTGTCGTGAAACTTTTTAATTGGCAGCACTGTTTATGATTTTGACTCTAACTTGCCGCAAGAGTCAATGAATCAAATGTCTTGCAAGTTGAGCTGTAAGTAGAGAAAATGTGAGTGAGCCAGTAAAAAAGTGAGAGAGTATTAGGTTTTTCCAACTTGTACTTGCATTTGGAAACGGTGGGTTAATTTACTACATAGCAAATTCAAACTAATAAAAGTTTTGTGGAACCGTTTTGCCCGTGAAAGGGTTAAGACACTCTTCTCAAAAACAGGTTGACCTCAAATATAATACCCCTTTTTATTGAATAACATTTGTATTAATGCTCAAAGAAGCAGCATTATATACATATATGAATCCTTTGAAAGCTCTTAAAAACGTCATTTAATCTCCTTTAAACCAAGTTGTTTAAGCACGTTCATTTATGTACAACAACAAGAAAATGAGCAGCTTAAGTATTTTCGAGTTGCTCGATCACAACTAAGATTTTTTCTAAGCCGATATATGTACATAAATATGCACATATGAAAAGTTTGATTTATATGAATACAAGTAACTTGTCCTTTGGATAATTTTTTTTACAATAGTAAGGCATTCCTTAATGTTTTCTCCTTTGCTTTTAACGGACACAGAAACAGTTTTTTGAAATCAGAATTCTAAAAATACCTAAGAAAAAATTACAATAACCAACAAGGTTTTCGACTGAAGCAAGCAAATATCTTCCCTAGGATAATTTGGTGGACTGAATTCGAATCTGTAATTGATTTTTCTCTCTCACGTCAGGTTTTCGAAATAAAAAAATAAATGTTTTCATTAGTTTTTTACATAAAAAATCATTACTTTATTTAAAAATCAATTAGTTTTCAATAGTGAATGGGGTTATTTGAAAGTTGTTTGTATTTTGTTGGTTCGGTTTCACGTATTATAGCCCAGCAAAAGTCTCCCAGCATGCTTTTGTCCCAAAACATTTGATAATTTCCTTAAATTTTCATTAAATCTTGGAGAGCACGCTCCCCTTGTTCGTCGCTCACCGCACAAAGGTGTAATTTGACCATTTGTATAAAATAGTTCTGCAACATTGTCGGTGTCCACAGTTTGTCCAAGCTCTTGACAGCAAACCCAAATATTCACCACATGCAAACAAAAAAAAAACTTGAATCAGTAACGCACGATCTCCCTGACATGCTTAAACGCTACTATTATGCAGATTTAGAATGAATGTGGCTTTCTGTCTAACTAAAAATTGTGAAATTGTAGTGTCAGTATTGACCGTTTTACAGTATGCCAGCATCCGATAAAAAGCTAACAAAACATGATAGCCCAATTTGTAAGCTAGATTAGAATTCAGCACACCAGATTTTTTAAAAAACTTGCTTCGTTTCTGCAGTAATTTCCAAATTTGTACACCAGTGTTATTAGTCCAATATTTTTTCATTATTTTAGAAACGTGCAATAAAACGTTAAAACTCAATATACGTATCCGACTTCTTTCGAGAATACATACAGGAAGTCAAGCTGTACGCATAAATAACATGTAAGAAAGTGTGGATTCATAAATGAAATTAAAATGTTTTCATAGTCACAGAAAAGTGTAGCAGCCTAATCAATTGTAATAAATAAACTCTAAACTTTCATTTTTGAGTTATTAAATTTATGAATTAACCCATTATTAAAAAAATCATAATTCTAATTGCATGTAAAAATTTAAAAGTTTAGCGAAATAATAAATTTATGATTGTCAACATGTTCGCTAAAAACATCTTAAATAGATAGTCGTACATATATTGCCGTTCAATAAAATTTTCAACAGCGAATAGTATAAAATGTATCTACTATTAATTTTATTTATGTCAAATAGGCACGCCGTCTAGCAGCAGGGCAGACGTTTAATATTTCATTGATACCTAATCTCCAATATTAAATTTAATAAATACGTACACAGCAAAAAATTTTCGTATTTTTTGCGATAATGTTTTTTGTATGTTCCTGTTTGAATAAGAAATTCAAAAATTTTAGAAAATTTGTGTTGACGACTTTTGTATAATTGATAAGTAGAATTGCATGTTATTGTAAATGTTTATTGAAAATATTTCTATATTTTAATAAAGAATTCCTAAAAAGCTGTGTCATTGACAAACATAATGTTCAAATCATCGGAGAGCTCATTCTACTTACATTTTATTTTAATGAAATACGGTTGCTGCACCTTTACTTTATTCTGTGTAAGCTTTTCTACAAACAGCTGTCTCTATACACTAAAATTACACACATTATGCTGATATAAACTACATATGTATACATATAATTGAAATAAACTGTTACGCTTAGTTACAGCAGTATGCATTTTAAAATTCCCATGCATGACCTACCTACCACCCACTGGCGACACTACCGAAAGTATGAAATGGTTTAAAAACAAAAAAATAAAAAAAACGACGAAAAAAGTGCAAATAATTTTTTCAATAAATTTATAAAGCTGATATCTTCGCTTAAAGTCTTGCCGCATGAATCTAGTTATTTAATACACTTGGGAACAATCTTTTAGATCTCCGTTTATAGTACTTTTTTAATGAAAATTCAAAAAAAAAACTATAGAAAGTAAGAAAAAATAAACGAACGGTTAGAAGTACTTTAGAGTAAAAGCAACAGAACGGCAAAACAAATACAAAAATCGCACAAAATAGTGACAAATATTTATCAGACAATGGGGAACAATTGAAAAAATACTACAGTGCATTGAAATTATAGCTAAAACAACAGAAAAATTAAATAACGAAAAGCTCGAAATCGAAATTGTATAAAAACAAATTTAAATTCTTGATTTTTCAACAAATTATGAGAAGCAAAATTTTATTTATTTTATAGATTTTTATGTTCATTTTATTTACTATTTAAATCTGAAACATAAATATGAATTTAATTGTATTTGTGGGATATGGTTTAAATAAATTAGCTTTGTAGCGTAACAATTTAGCGAAGTTTTATACGCTGTTGTGAAATTTATAGCGTTGTTTTTTTTTCCTTTTTGATTAACACATAACTGTGTTATTGCTCTAATATTTATTATATAAAAAGAAAAAAATTGTATTAAAACTAAATATATTTTGCTATTTAGAAAGAAACTAATTAAACTAACTTTAAAAAAATAATAAAAAAAGTAAGAATTTAAAAATACCATATAATAAAATAAGTTCACAAATTTTTGAGTGTTAAAAATTGTAATATTAATAGGGTTAAAATTCAAAGTTGATGCACGACACGTTTTTCGCTATTTGTTAAAAGGCCGAACAAAAGTGAAAAGTCGCTCATTTCACCGGCCAAACTTGTGAAATCTCAGTTAAATCAGTAAGTGTATATGAGAGCCCCTCTACAACATGAAAAAGAGTTTTTTGGAGTAAAAGTATTTTGTTTATAAGGACATATAATTAATGTTGAATATGTAAAATTCAACTAGATGACAGTGCAGAAAAACGTATTAACACAGTTCAGCACAATTCAAATCAAAAACCCATGACTTAAGGAAAAAATGCACGGAAAAGCTAAAAGTAAACGCCAGTGGTCAATTGAACATTTGTTAGTTATTTGGCAGCATTGAGTATGGTATTATAATTGTAGTTTTCATAAGGAATTTCTTCAAAGGATTTGCATAAATTTTACTTACAACCTGAGAAGTGCTGAAATACATAAAAACTGATTATAAAGGATGTGCTGTCCTTTGAAAATAATGTTGTTTTGTGTAAATTGGTGTAGTTTGAAGTTCATAAAAGTTATGTTTTACTCTATTTCTTGTTATGAACTTTAATTTAATACCAAACCATATCATATAATAAATATTAAATAGAAACTTGCGTAATTTCTCGAACTATATAATAAACTGTTAATCTGACTCTTTGTCGAGGAGTGAGCTTAAAAATGCAGTTAATCCTCGGAGGTATAAGAGTTTTTTTGGCGCTAAATGGTATAACCAGGTCTCTGCAGACCTATATGGGATTTGTATGGAAATGCATAGTCAGTTGTCCTAAAAGTTTCTATAAATGCATTTTATGCTAGGAAACCCACAAAACTAATACTTAAAACGCATTTTTATACATTTTAGGTAGCTATTAATGCTACTTTATTACTCATATGTAAAAAAATACATTTTATGTACGGCATTCAAGGCAGAAGTACCTGGCATACGAGTGTTATTGGCATACCGGCTTTTTGCAATGCATGCAATAAAAGCGTGTTTTTCGCTGTTTTTTATCCACCTTAAAACACAGCGAGCACGATGGTCTGCTGGCAGAGGATGCGGCATGGGCTAGTTGTTCATCTATGGGCGGGCCTGCAGCTACCTGCAAAAAACATAGTTGAAAAATTGATTTAGAATTTGAATTCAATGAATGAATAAATGAAATGCTTACCTCTACACCGAATAACGACATGGAGTGTTTCACATGTTGCATGCCTCTTACAATTGGGTTTGTTGCCCTTTCTTCCATGTAAGGGATCACCAGCTGTTCGGCCAATTCCATAAGGAACATACGTCTTCTATCATTTCGTTTTACATGCTCCAATTTGTCATGTATGACAAATGCAGCCAATCCTGCAACGTCCAGCATTTTGAAAAAGATGGCCAACGGCCAGCGGTTTGTGGACCGCTTGCAGGTGTAACCACCAACCATCTGGTCCATGGTGTCCACTCCTGCTTTATATATATTATAGTTCAATAATTGGAACGGCTTCTTCGTTGGTTTTGATGAGACGACGTTGAAATTATAGTGTTCCGTGGAGATGAGAACCAGTGCTTTTTTCGTTTTTGGCACATATGAGCATAGTGCGACATTGTTGTTGTAACCAAATAATGTGCAGATAACTTTTTCTCATCATACGATCCGGCGACAGCTTTGATGACAAAACGGTTGGCTTATGTAGGAACAATGAGAAAAAACAAGGCCTGCATACTGAAGGAGATGTTGGACCCTAAGAGAGAGGTGTCAAGCACCTTGTCAGGCAACTGCTGTCGAATTTTCGATAGCGCTAAGGTTTTTTCCAGGCACGTTAAAAAATGCTCGATAAATTAAAAAAAATTACTGTCGTTATTTAATATTTTGAAGTGGCACTTTTATACTCTTAATCTTTTGATCTAGTTTAACGCGATAGAGTTTATAGGGTTTAAGTAAATAAGAAATTACTTGGACGATATCTTTCTAAAAAATAATATACAGGGTTTTTTTCTGACGTAAATAGAGACAAACGTTTGAATTGAAAACTTAGGGATTTTATTGAAAATCATGTTTAATTGAATTTGTTCTACTTGCCTTTTTGATTATTTGCTTATTGGAACTTTTCCTCTGATACTTTGAGTTTCAAAATATCGAAACTCGGTCGTAATTATAATACTATTTATGACAAAATTGTTAAAAAGATGCTAAATTTATTCTAAACAGATTTGACTAGTTTTACATCGTACGATGGCGATAGAGTATTTTTATTATGTTATAACATTTTTTTGTCAGCATGTTTATTATTTATTTATTTAGATATTTATTGAAAATAAAATTTCAATAAATCTTAAAGCTAAAGCACTAGCAACTAACGCTATCGGCTTTTTTCAGTATAATATATTATACTATACTATATTATAGTTTTAAAGAATTTATAATTTCAATTCAAAATCCTTTATTAGAATCTTTTGTTTTTCGTTCGGAATTCTATCGAACAATAGCGTACGACATCTGAAAACTTTTTAATTATTTGATAATAACGATATACATTTATTATTTTTTCACATCTGCCATATTCCAAATTTTCATGTAATATTTTAATGGAATATTGACTGGCCATTTCTTCTTTATGAACTTTTTTCTTTTTTGAAATGTAAGGTAATTTGTCATGCATATTCTTCAATTTTTATTATCATAAATTTTTTACTACTTACCAAATGTAAAGAAAAAGTTGATTAAATATTAAGTTGCGACTTACCTAAAAATAAATAAAAGAAAAATATTCAATATAATTGTCTATGTAAAAGCAATATTTACATAAGAAATAATTAATTTAATCCTATTTCCATAACTTCATATAACGAAAACTTTGAATTCATATTTTATAACAATATTTTCCCAATTAATTTTTATATAAAAAAGATGTATTGTTTTTTTCCATAAATGAATATATAATTTTGTTAACTGGCCTTTTTTTCATGTATGTGCAGTCAAAAAAATATTCATTTATCTACATGAACATATGTACAAAATGTTTAGAAACAATCCATTCTAAACATCACGATGCATTAAGTTATGCATTCAGTTATTAAAAAAAATAAAAAACACGTATTTCTAATTTTATACCTGCCTGAGAGATGTTATTAATAAACATTTATGGATCACCAAACATTCAAAATGACTTCAATGTATTTTTTTTAATCAAAGATGGGTTAGTTTTTCTTTGTTCTTTAAATCAAAAAATATTTGTTAAATATTATTCGACGAATAATATTTAGAGCGCTAACAACCTAATAGGTATAACCATCAAAAATAAAATTTGTCTGTAAAAAAGTTTTTCTTAATTGTCTTTAGAGTTCCTAATAGCACAATTTTAAAATTCTGTCTGCCTGAATTATGGTATGAAATCAGTTTATTTTCAACATTTGCAAGAAAACTAATTATTAAACTACAATTTAAGACTTTTCCGCAGTCTCACTGGAAAGCCCACATATAACCTTAGAGGAGTTAATTATTTACTTAAAAACAAAGGTGTTATATTCCTAACATTAATTTTCAATTCTATGCTAAGACTACAATATTTTCCTTACGAGTGAAAATGTGCCGAAATTATAATGGTTCTCAAGCCAAACAAACCAGAAAACAATATAACATCATATAGACCCATTAGCCTAGTCCCAACATTTTCCAAAATATTCGAAAGAATTTTCCTTAAGAGATTGCTTCCAATTTTAGAAAACAGAAACATTATACCTGAATATCAATTTGGTTTCCGTCACAAGCATGGAACTCCAGAACAGGTACACAGAGTTGGTAATATTATCTCTGAGACTCTTGAGCGGAAAAAGTATTGCTCTGCGGTGTTCATAGATATTCAACAAGCGTTTGATAAAGTATGGCATAATGGGCTGTTATATAAATTGAAAGCTTTTTTACCTGCTCCATATTATCTCCTTCTTAAATCGTACCTTGAAGATCGCACATTCTATGTAAACATTAATTCAGCCACATCAAATATATTCAAAATTAATGCAGGTGTACCACAAGGTAGTGTTCTTGGGCCAGTATTGTATACTGTATTTACCTCTGACATGCCAACAATTAATGAGATCACAACAGCAACATATGCAGATGATACTGCATTTTTAGCATCGTGTGATTTACCAAATGAAGCATCTGAACTCGTTCAACAACAATTAAATTTATTGGAAACTTGGTTAAGCTCCTGGAACATTAAAGTTAATCCCTTGAAGTCAACACATGTAACCTTCACTTTGAGGCATGCTCAATGTCCTAATTTGACATTGTATAATAATATAATTCCATCTGCAAATACAGTCAACTACCTTGGTTTGCATCTAGACAAGAGATTAACTTGGAAGAATCACATCAACAGTAAAAGAAAACAATTAAACGCTAAATGTAAAAGGTTATACTGGCTTATTGGACCAAAATCAAGATTATCTGTTCATAACAAATTAATTATTTATAAAACCATCTTAAAGCCAATCTGGACGTATGGAATACAACTTTGGGGAACGTCAAGTGATTCCAACATTGAAATACTCCAACGATTTCAATCAAAAACACTTAGAAATATTGTCAATGCGCCTTGGTTTGTAACCAATAAAACTCTACATAAAGATATGAATATTCTATTCATTAAAGAGGAAATAAACAAATTTAGTACAAGATATGTTCAACGATTAAGCGATCACGTTAACTGTATTGCTATTAGTCTGCTTGATGATTCCGAAGAAATTAGAAAATTAAAAAAATATCATGTATTAGATCTTCCATATAGATAAAAGAAAAACTCTTATTAAATACATATTATTTCATTTTCTGTAAAATTATTAAAGTAATTTACCATAAATACTTTAGCTAAAAAATATGATTATTTAACTTTTTATCAAATTAAATAGATTGCAAATAAATAAATTTAAAAAAAAAAAGGTTTATAAAAAAATATTCTTTAAAAGAAGTACTTTTTTATATAGAAATTCGTCGCCTTGCTCTTTTAATATATTTTATATAGAACAATAATAGCATGGAAATGATAAAGCATGTTAATTCGATTTTCCTTTTAAGAAAAGTTATATGTAGGTAAAACAAGAATATTCAATTTACTTTCTATTTTATTTACAAAATGATGACTGGATAAGCTCATAGCGTCTAAAAAATTTAATTCGAAAAAAAATGAACAAATTAATATACAAAGAGAAAAAGGCAAGTTCACGTAAGCTGCGCTTTGTCCTGACGAAACGTATTTTATTTGTAATTTTTATATGGGCTACTTATTTATTAGTACTACTCTATATATGTATGTCATAGTTAATGTCTACGGAATTATAGAATAATTAAGAAGAAACTACAAACGCGATTAACCTTAATGAACAAATCAAATCGATTGCTATAATATAACTTTAACAAAAAATAAGCAAACATCACCATGCATCATTACTATTTAATTTTTAATTAAAACATATATTCCCGAATTTACATCAAATTAAAAAAAAACATAAACAAAAATTGTTTTAAAAGTGCATAACAATGATCTTTGTTAAATAACTTTTATATTTTCTGTGAATAATTTTTCATTGCTTTTCAAAGAAATTCGCAATATTCAGATGCACAAAATACACTATGAATATTCTAAGACTTTGATTACACTTTTAACACTAAAATTTTTATATCTATAGAAATACTTATTTTTTCTGTTGAAAAGGGAGCCACTGTAATAATTGCCAATAAAAAATGCAAGAACTACAGCAGCTATTTATCGATTGAAAAAACCTTTGACAAGCATTGAAATGTTTAATTTTTTGAGAAAGCTTTTTATATATTTTTATTGAAAATTTACTTTTTCCGAAAATATTGCAATACATAACATCGAAAGAAATAACTGCATACTCAAATTCCTTTTACGTTAAACAAATTTTTACTAAATTTTATTTCCAGCCAACTTAAAATTTTAACATAGTATTACTGCAATATGGCTCCCCCTTTAGATTTTTTAACAAAAGTATTTATAGTGGCAACAAAAAAAGGCAATTAAAATAAATTCTCATATCCTAAGGTAAGGCTTTTAAATGCCCTGCAAACCCTTTTAAATTTAAACAACCTGATTTTTCGTAATTTGAAGTAATAACTAACTTAGGAGAATGCATCCAATATAAATTTTATATTGATTCAATAGCAATAAATGCATACACAGAAAGAAAAACAACGTAATAAATTCAAGTATTTTCTACTTACTTTGAGAACGAGTCGTTCTGAAAATTTTGAGGACAAACAACAATAAAATTTACTTTAGTCAAGCCGAAAATGGGATTACTTTAGATAACCAATACTGGACTTTCTTAAAATGAGTACACAATTCGTTAATCACAAGAAAAATCTTGAGTCCGTACTTAAATCAATTTTTCTGTACTTTATTTTAGTAAATCTGGCATTACCCTAATTTTAACAACGCTTAGGATTGATTTAAGTACGGATGGATTGACTTTTCTTTTGAGTGTACATAGCTAATGATGTAGGTAACCACAAAACCAAAAGTTTCGACTTTTTCTAAAGTCATACTTGTCGTAACGAAATCGTTACGATATGTAGGTAACATATCGCGCGATTTCGTACCTACATATCGTTGCAATTTCGTACCTACATGTCGTTGCGAAGTCTTGTCAACCCTTTTATATAAAAATCGTTACGAAATTAGTAATATTTCGGTTCTGAAATCGGAGGACGTTTTCGACCAGTCGTTACGAATTCTTTACGGAATATTTGGTTTGGTGGGTAGTGTGACTGTTGTCGTTTTTACAGAATCTTAGTTATAAAACATTAAAAATGTTTTATATTTTTATATCTTTTTTATATATATTTTTATGTATAAAAATTGCCAACGAATTCATTTGTTGTTAGTGTTCTTCTTTTAAAAAATATGCCAATATTAATGAATTTAAAAACATGTTAATATGTTTTTAAAATTTAGTTGATACAGGAATAAAACGCGAACATACTACGGTGGTGAGAACAGAAACATCTTACATTTTCAATACACTAATAAATCTTTTATAAAATAGAACACAATTTTTCACCGATATTCCTATTTTCTTTCCATATGTAAACAACATTATTTACGAGTAAAAAAAAATATTTCAAAAACTTTATTTAATTTATTTACACCATATTTCACAGTATAAAAAGGAAGCGTTTTTTGCGCTTTCCACGCGAAAGAAAACTGATTTCGGTTTATCTAAGGACGAAAGAAAACAAGTACACACATTAGCATAAGTAAACGAAAGATATCGAAGTAAAAAAACTTAAATTGATTTCAATTCTAGTGATTAGATTTATTTCACTTCAGTTTTCATTAGACATCGCAGAACAGGCGTGAGTGAGTTATTACCCCAAGTGAGAGAACTTTTTTTTACTTCTATTGTTTATTTATAAAAATACGCAAGAATTTCGTACACTTCGTATATTTTCCAAATATTCTTTTTCAATAAATTTCTAATTTAATTTAATAAATAAATAAAATTGATAAATTCAATTTTAAATACAACCTTACTTTGGATATCAAAATTATTGTATTTTTATGCTGGTATAGAAAATACTACAGGTTTTTTTTTTCTCTTAAAAAAATACCAGAGCTCCGTTATTGTGAATAAAATTATTGTCAATATATTTAAATATTTATTTCAATTACATTATTAAACAATAATAATACTTAATTTTTCGAGATTACTTGAAACTTTTAAAATAAATAAATAATTTCATAAATGATAAAAGGCCATATATATTTGCTCTAAAAAGTCTTAAAACAAAAATTTTTATATTAGCTCAGGAGGCAATTTCTGCTTATAACTGGCTAATAAGGCAAACACACGGCATTTTTTCTCCTTCGAAAATTTAAACATTTGATACTTAATTTATGCCTTGTTACTTCTTGAATTTTTTGATATTATTGGATCCAATAATTATTTTGGCAATAGTTACAGTTGAACAATTTTTCTCTCATAACACTATTATTGTATTGTATCTTGAACTCCATGGTCTGTTCATCTGGCAAACTATCACTCGTACGTACTCGTACATATTCTTGTACATATTAAGTAAAATAAGTTAATTAAATTATTAAATAGAATACGACTACAACGTTTATCGAAAAGCGATCTGAAAGAGAGAAAGCCCATAATAAAAACGAAGACTGTAACGATAAATTCCTCCTTAATTTTATCTTTTGAATTTATTTTTGCTACCCCAATCATCAGCTTTTGCTTAATATACAATAAAAGCTTATGAAAATATGGTAGGGAGTATAAAATAAAATCACAATAAAATACATTCTAGCCCAGTCAATTTCAAATTTGGCTGAAAATTTTTAGGACTGTTCAAAACACTATTAGAAATGAAATGAGAAAAGTCCCTATCGATCAGACACTTAGAAAAAAATATATTCGGGGTCAAAAGGCCCAAAAACGGGGTTTTCGCGATTTTCAGCAAAACAAATGTCTAAATACTTTTTTGAGATATAACGATTCAAAAAGTTGGCGGTTGGAGGAAGGCAACCTAACTACATTTGTTTTTTTTGCACTTGTATTTCGAGTATTTTTAACGAAACATGTATATCGAAACTTATCTAAGCACGTAATTTTGTCATATAAAATGTCAGAATTTGTGCTAAACTTTTAGCTGAATGTGAAATTTTTACTGGTGAACGTGGTATGTAGACACTAATTAATTCAAGTACTGACTTAAAGAGTTTTTCAAACATTTCTCAATTCGTTCAAAGGACTTTTCACATTTCATTTCTAATAGTGTTTTCAACAATCTTACAAATTTTATGTCAAGTGTGAATTTTTGGAACCTCATCACTATTTTTTGTCTAAAATTAAATAAATTTCATTTAAAAACAGATACGATAAGCATGTTTAGAAGGTTATAAATGTATATAAATTTAAGTTACAGTCATATTCTGTTTTACCATTGAGATGGTGTGATATAATCGAAAAGTGTGAATTGTTGCACCATACAAACCGAGATAAATGTTTAGTAAACGGATTGATCTCGATTTTTGCAGGAAATTTGTTTTGGCAGAATACGTGGTGTGCCTAAAAGCTGTGTCTGATGAAAAAATATTTGTTAACGCGTTCTATACTACGTCATGACGAACAAAATATTATGCAAAACTGATTATAAGAAAGGAAAACTTGAGTAAACAACAAAAGAAGGAGATCATCATTTGCCAACGTTACCGTAATTTCGTGGGAACCATTCCTTGTTCATCTATTAAAGGTGATAAATAGTAAAATAAATTTAAATAAATAAAGACAAAAACAAAGAAAAAAAGCAAAACAAATAAAACAGGACAACAATTAAAAAAAGAAAATATGGAAAAAGGGACTTGTAAATTCGGTGCATAAGTTTGTTGCAATGGTTGTATAATGACAAGATTTGTTCTGTTTTGCATAGTAACTATTTTTTAACAGCTAATAAAAATGTACAACATGCAAGTATGAAACATATTGAGATCAATTATATTGTTAAACCATTAAATGAACAATACCAATAAATGAATGCTTTGTAGTAAAAAAACAAAAATCCATTATATGATCAATAGAAACATTTAATATATATTGTAGTACAAATAGTACATTAAAGTAATATGCTCATAAGGAAGAAATATTATGAACGGTAATAGTGATCACATTATTTTTCTAAGACGTATCTATAATTCTGAACATAAAAAAATGTGCAATTGTATTTCTTTTTTCTTAATTTGTGCTGATAATTCGCTTATGATTGCAATAATATTCATATTTGACACGATATTGTGAATGATCATAGATAAGGATGTCGATGAGAATAAGTAAACCAGTCCGTTCTTGGATCCGAAGTTTAAATCTTGGGCACTAGACTATGCACTCGATTAATCTATGTTCGATTAATTAAGTAAAGTTTTTCCATTATTTGATCGAATAATTAAAATATTTATTTTCGATTAACGAATCACTCGAACAATTGATGTCAATTAAGCGAGTAAAATGAATTTCTTAGTAAGTACGTCTTTTTTTTTAATAAAAAAATATATTTTTTCTTACATTTTTAACTGATTAAATACCTTAAAACTACTCGTAAGTTACATGTAATTACCTTCCGTATTTATTTTCATTACACATTAAACATCATTAGTCATTGTTAGTTAATATGATTAAAAATTTTCTTCGTATTTATAAATGTGTACAGCTTATATGTTTTTACAGACAATGAAATATTAATACTTTCAGCAACAGAGCTTAGAAAATATTCAGCAATATTAATTGTATCGGAAGGAATAATAAACTTCTTAATCAGCAATTTACAACAGGCGAATAATTTACTTGCTTGTCCTAAGGCCAAAATAGCCGAGATGCGAATTAAAGTAATTAGTACACTAACACTTTATCTTAAGTCCGCAAGGTTTCCCAATAATGATAACTTTTTCAAATATCGAACAATTCTAAACACTTATTCGATTTATCGAGCAGTTTTAAAATACCAAAATCGATTAATTCCTTTTTTGAATAAGTCAAATAAATGGATACTCTATTTTGCACCAAGTTTCCATATAACTTATGGACTTAAATATTTGACTAATATATCATACATTATTTCCGGTTTTTCTCTTTAAATCAGTCAATGGTAAAAAGTAATTGTTTTCATATTCCTTTTATAGTGTTTTTATAATCTAAATAATGAAATAATAGCTTTTAATAAGCCTGAAATTTCTAAAAATCACTTAAATCGCTGGAATCAAGAAAATTTCTTTAAAATGTTAAAATTAAAAAAAACTGTTGATTAAAAATGCAAAAGAAAAATTTCAAAAACTTAGAAATATGATTGTGGCCGCATAAAACTTTTTTAAATAACAAAAATGTTGTTGAATACCCTCCAAGTAACAAAAAATTATTGTTTTCTTTCGTAATGATATTCGCGTATACAAAATCGTTGCCAAAATTCTGCAGCGTATTTATGAATTGTAATTTATTTTATATTACAACATATTAATATAGTAAAATATATGATATATAATATATAAAATATTTTTAATGCATCCATACATTGTTCCGGGAAAAATATAAACTTATTTCCTTTAAAATCTTTGGTCGAATATTTAAAATGTTCCTTTTAAATCAAAATTAATTCATCATATCTTTTGACTCTTTTATCAATTTCAAAAAGCTATGAAGAATGAGTTTCGGTATAGGAAAAAAGTAAGGAATTTGAATAGTTTCTTTGTGGTTTTTTTTTCTTTATGAAGACATAAGATTATACAGAACCTCCTATAATCTTGGAAAACCGGAGATATTTGAGCATATATGCTTGAATAATATAATAAGTATTTTTTTATATTTTTCCTTTGGAAACTATATTATTTACATCAGTGCTATTCAACCTTTTTGGCTCGTGTACCACTAAATTCACGACAAACTTTTCGCGTACCACCAAAAAAATATAATGTACTGAAAAAATAATTAGATCAATAAATACCAAACAATTTTAAAATTTTTAATCCATTTTATTTATTAATAATAAAAAACAATAAAATTAAAAAAAAATAATAAAAATCACAAAAAACATAACAAGAACATGTATATTAAAAATATATTTTAATAAGGAAATCTTTCAAAAATAGAAATCGTAAAAATTTTAAAAGATTTCGCGCACCACCTGGAAATTTTTCGCGTACCACCAAGTGGTACGCGTACCATAGGTTGAATGGCACTGATTTACATGATTATATATTACAAAGATAGATTGTGCAAAAACTTGAAAATTTATTATTTATATATATAAATAATTCATTACCCTTTTGTATTGTATATTCACTTAGTAAATTCTTAAAGGAATTTTTATTGATTTCTATTCCTGCATAGAAAATGCTAAAATATATAATAAAAAGTATATCGCCTTTATGAAAAAAAAATTCATTAAACCCATATTGTATATTGTTAGACATTTAAAAATAAAAACAAAATGTATTACACTTTTAAATTTATTTTCTTAATTCTCTAAGGAGATGTTCAAAATCTGAAGAGACTAATTTACGAGTTAAATCACGATTGCATGTTTGACAAAATTCTGATACAGAAGCAGCACATAGATTACAACAGATGCCGTTGTCAATAACAACATCACTATCAACCCACACCATTGACACAACTAATACGGCTTTAACCATTTTTTTCCCTTTCCAGTTTAAAGCTTTGAGTTACAATAGTGTTTGCCCACCGCCAGAAACTTGTGTCTGTACTTTATCCGCATATACTCTGCATGTTTTCTAAAAAACAGTTCTTTTCCTACAAATGTTTTGGAAAATAAAAATACACAATTCAAAGTGAAAAATATACATTTGTATTCAGGACTTGTTGTGTGTGCTGAACATTCTTAATTAGGTTAAATCTACTCAACCCATTAAAGTCAATGTAGTCAGCACATACAATAAAAGGAGTATGTAGTTGTAGCAGGCAGTAGAAGTTCCTGTTGTTTTCTTTAAGTGTTGAAGCTCTAGCAGCCATTCTCATCATCATTAAACAAATACTAACAAACGTACATTCTCGTATGTATGTCCGTATATTTAATAATAAAAGTTTATTTAAGTACATAGATACATACACTAGGAATTGTTACGCAGTGGCGTACTGAATTTTTTTAAGTTCAATAATGTTGTATACTCACCTATTGAGAGGAGCATATTGTTTTAATTCTTTCATTTAATTGTTGGTGAGCTTGTGAACAAGTTTTTCATTCAGGTATGTCATTATTAAAGGAAAGGAGCGATATGGAGTATATACTTTTCACTACACAGCTAAAAAATTTATATTTCTTTGGATCCCAATGGATCTAAAAACTGAGGTATATTCGTCGTATATGCTTTTCTAACTGAACAGATATATATGTAACATAATAAATGGGATTTTGACAAGAACTTTGTTTTTCAATTGTGGCTACACCAACAACATGATAGTTTTGACATTGGCAATTGTTGCAATGAATTCAATTTTGCTCGAAAATTGCATTAAAGTAATGAAAATCCACTATGAAAATGGTGGTTCTGTTAAAGTTACATTTTGTAAAATTCTGGATATTTTCGGACAACATAATCGTCCTTCAGAGACAGCTAAAAATGTTATATTTCTTTTTATCCAATTGGTTCCAAAAACTAAGGGTATAGGCTTTACGTATGTTCATCGTATATGCAATTCCAAATGAACAATATATGCAACATACTGTATAAGACCATGAACCCTCAATTTCATGATCCAAAAATATATGACTCATTTAAAATTTTGTATCTGCATTTCAATTAGAGTTGTTGGTCGAATAGAATATATTTGATCATTAGATTAATCTTTTATAATTTTCGTTTTAATATACTTTCTATTTAATATAAAAAATTATTGGAATAATATTTGATACTAAAAGCTCAAAAGTTATTTTTTTGCAAGTCAACTGTGTTGTTCAGTGTCACAGTAAAATTTACCATCAATTCAGACCTTTTTTCAGAAGCATACGATGTGTAATGTATCGTTCGTTAGTTAAAAACTTAGAAGAAAGCAATATAGTTTTTCTGAGAGGGATTCAAAAAATACGATGTGCATCATCTTAATGTTAACAACACAAACTAATATTTTGGAAGGCCTATTTAAGTACATAAAAGAAACTTTAAAACCTGATGCAATAACTTTGGAACCCATTACAAACCAACTACGGAATACTCAAATTCTAATAATTTTTGTAGGATATTGAAGTAATAACAGCAAATTGTTTTTTCAAGTAAAATAACTTTTGAGTAACCTTTTTAATAAATGCTATGATTGTTGTCCATATAACTTTAAAATAGAGGCGAAATGGGTTTTCTAAGTACATTTTTGACAGATAATATTATATTCAGTCTCTATAAATTAATTTTAAAAAATTTTAGCCTGTCAACGCATGACCATAGTTATATTTTATATTTAATTTCACTTTAAAATGTAATTGTTGTTTAAATAAAATCTTCATTTAAACGCGAAGAACGCTACTGTTTTTATACAAAATATCTTTAAGCAAATCTTCAAGATTTTTGTTTCAATTCAGCACTGTTTTTCATTTGCAATAACTATCTTACGTCTTAGTCGCAGTAATCATCTATTCAATAGAAAAAAATATAAGAAAATGATCACAACAACTAGAAATTCTTATGTTTTCAGAAAACACAATATTAAAATAAGTATAATATTATGATGGTATTTCTGTTGCTGTTACAAAAATTTTTTTTGTTTCATTTTGAACAAAATTCTCTGGAAAATGTGCCATGCATTGTTATATACTAACCCAAGGATCTGAATGAAATGTATAAAAGAAAGAAAGCATCACCAACGTAGACGAAAAACTATAACAAAAAGAATAAAGAATTAAAACCGAATATAAGAATTGGAATACAGTGACATATTTTTAATAGTATTGTGACTGTGTATGTGCAGCTACGGGCAACCAAGAATGAAAACGACAGCAAAAGCGACAAATAACAATCATTACTTTCATCATTTAACTGGCGTTGCGATGTTGATTAATATTCGGTAGGGGAAGCAGAGTCAATTCACGACATATAAGTAATGAAAATTTATCACAAATGCATAAGTCCTTAATAGAAAGGATATGTGTAAATAAAATATGTGAGTATCAAGAAATTTAATAGAAAAGGCTCCCTCACCTACTGTTACCGAGAAGCTACTTCGTCCTCCCCTGTACACGGTCAAGTAACCTCAAAACAGGATTTGGTGCACCGCGCGATAGATGTGAGTTGAATTCCATTTTCAGTCGGATAAAGGTGAAAATACAATAGCTAGGAGATCAGGTGGACTGAAGTATCTCTTACACCTTTTTAGCAGTAGTAAAAAGAAGTTACTAAAAACTCTTGATTCTCATACAAAATCAGGAATTTATTGAAGTAGCACAACTTTCAGTATTAAATGATTTAAAACTTCGTATACAGCTGGCTTGCGAATAAACAATACTTTTCAGTGACACGCGTGAATCCAAATTTTTCTTATTTCTACTGCGTTGCTAAAAGAAAATTTCAAGATATACATTTTAAAATTATATTACCTCCAAAGATTTGGCTGTTTCGCCTCCTGCTCTGTGGCAAGTCTCAGACATTAGATTTACGAGCTTAGTAGAGTATTTGCTCTTAAAAAAATTATCCGGTTTTTAATAATTTATATTTGGCTGCCAGCATAGTGGTCCTTTCAAGGAAAAGAATTTTTAAGTTTTTGTATAAAAAAACATTGCCTCAAAAACGGGTGGTTGCCTTAAACTATTTCGTGTGATAATATGAAAATAGAAGAGATGAAATAAGTAGAGGATCTTCATTTATTACTAAAAGTCGTTGATGAAAGAAGAGATGTGGTTTCTTGCAGGTTGCGTATTATTACTTGAATGCCTCGGGTGCCTATTAGGTATATTGCAGCTCCGGATATGGGCAGATATTTCCCAAGCAATTAGTCAAACTTGGATGTCTTATCGTTTTCTGATGAAGTCTGACTATTCTCGAACCGTAAGCCCACCAAAACCATGTTGATTAATAAATAAATACATACATATGTATCCAGCAAAAAACATTTATAACAAAGTAATAAGTTAAAATTTAAATAAACATATGAAGTAAATACGTGTCACTAATTCTACTTTGGAACAATATTTTAACTTACAACTTAAGGAGTTGCCATTAAAGAGAAGTATTTACTCTTAATCTTACAACTAACAATGCTAATATATTGAAGTCATTGAACACATAAACCACATTAGAAATTAAATGTCCGCTTGGATACTTAACTCCTTCTTTTTAAGTTATAAATGTTTTTGATATCAAATGTTTTACTCACTGTCACAACTGTTATATTAAGCATTTAGAACTTGTTTTTGCGATCACACACTTAAGTTTAAATAAATATATACTGACTAACTACTGTAAAATACTGCAGGCGGAATGCATGTAGATTGTGTTGAAAAGTATATCGTTTTTAATGGAAGCTGTTATGAAGCGTTTGCTGGGCACATTTTATTTAAGCATAATTTAAAAGTCGGTTTCTCCTATAAACTTAAAACCCGTTCTAATTGAAATTTATATTTTTCAACATTTACAACAGACGATTTATAACTTATTGTATCAAAGCTATTTTTAAAACTATCACAGATTTCCGTAGGATCGTTAATTAAAATTCTTTGATATCAATTAATTACATAATATGCAACAGTTCATAAAATTCGATAAATAACTAAAACAAATTAAAGCTTTTGAAAATCATACAAGAATAAATCGTTCAAGAACTGTTACCATTTAACAATAATTTTTCCGCCGCTCTAATACAATTTTTGCTTTTCTCTGCTTCTATTAAGATCTTTGCTTTCTCTGATTGTTGTTTGGCTTCGAAAGGTTTATGTGCGTTTCCTTACAACCGGATGTTGATTACAAAAGCATATTTACAAATGTAAATCCTGCAAATGAAACAATTATACAAAAAATAGAATAAACTAGAATCACAAATATTATGAGGAGAGAAACTTAAAGCAGCAGCCAAACGAAAGGAGTAAATACTTTAAGTCTTTACAAAAAGTACGAAAAACATATATTCAACCTTAACATACATATACTGTATATATAAATAATGTATATGTGTAGGTGTGAATGTATATATGTATGAATAGTACAAACAGGAGCAACAATTTGTTGTTTTACATCTGTGTAAGTGATAAAACTGTAACAATTGTATGCATGACACGTAAATGTTGAAAATCTTTTTGAAATTTTTTTTTTTTTGTTATTTTAAATTTAAGAATTAGATTTACATTTTTAGTCTCCTTTAAATATAATTTAATTCAACAACATTTGCAGTTGTTGCAAAATTATAATTAAAGTTTGTAAAGTGGAAATTTTAAATCCAATTTATGTAAGACATTTGAATATAAAATAGGTTGGTAATATATTAAAGTAATACTTGTGCGTGCGCTTGTAGTTTTATATAGGATTAGCAAATGTTGTAATAAATAATGAATGAGGGCTTTAAGTTATAAAATTAAAATTGTTTCTACAATTTTATTACAGAAATAAATAAAAAAACTGAATTTTTTGTAGACCATTAAATAAATATTAGATTTTTATTTATGTTGATAAATAAAATAGCAAGGTAAGTTAAATACAGACTTGTACGAGAAAAACGAGTATCTTGTTATCCTTTTCTGAACGAACAGGTGTTTTGCATTTTTGTACAATATTTGATTCCAATTAGGATATTTTTAGTTTATATATCATTGCATATTTTTTAACTCGTAGTAAAAATGCTTTAAAATTTATAAAAGGATTTGTTCATTTTATCACACAAATACGAGTTAATACAGACAAGTTAAATTATTCTTTTCGGCTTTAAAGATGATGTTTTACCCTTATTTTGAGAGATGCGAATAGAAACTTTTTTATGCCTTTTATATTCATCACTTACAGAAATAGTCCATTTAGTCAACTTAGTCAGTAAAGAAAACAAATTTCTAAAGAATCAGTTAGGATCCTGTGCTGGTGATTCGGAACATTTTGTGCAAAAGTTTGTCATTCCAGGATAATATTTTGTTTGATGCCTAATCTCTGGATCCGACGCTAAGCTCAAGATGCTAGGAAATTTTTTGTTTAGATACTTTTAATCAATGCAAATGAACCAATTTTTTATTACTTCTATGGACTTACGAAAATTCACTTTTCGTAAATAGATGATAGATAAAAACCATTTTGGAGTAAATTAAAATCATTGAATTTTCTTTCTTCTATTATTTGCTTAAAAATTTAATTGTAAGTTTTTGCAAAAATAAGAAATAAATTAGAATTTCGTAGATACAATTTAATTGTTTATTTAATTATTTGGATGTTGTTAATATGTCGAACATGCAATTCTTTTTTTTTATAATTTGGAAAGAGTAAAAAATTAATTCTTTTAAATTTATTCAAAATACTTATTTTTCGCAAGGAATGGCAATTAAATGCAGTTTTGCAAATTTTATGGCATCTCCAAAAAATCGAATTCACTGCAGACGTATACTTGTATCACAAATAAACAGCCAGAGTAGAGTGAATATTGTTGAAATTAAAAATTTTAATTTTCAAGGAAATGATACTGAAATTTTTAAATTTCTTCAATTAAAAATTATTTAACAGCATTATTTTTAGAGAATTTAACAATATTACTTATTTATGGTGACGAATATGATTTTTTAGGAATTTCAGCTGATGTAATAAGTCCTTTTTCCTATATAACAAAAGGTAACATCTGGCTCTTATTGTCATTGCTGCGATTGGTGACACCATAAGCCAAGCTGAATTGTCACTGAGATGTATGTGTCAGTCACGTGCTATACTGTTATACAATCACGTGTAACTATTGAAAATTTGAAGCAGTATCAGCAACAATACCAATAACAAAAATAAACATAACATATTCAACAGACAATTTAGCAAACATACTTGGCAGCTCGTGTACAATCACAATGACAGAGAAATAAAGAAACAGGAAAAAGGAAATGGGGGAATAAAATTGATTTTTATTTAAGTTGTTTTCAAATTTAAGCATCGCTACATACATACATATACTAATAGATACCCAGATGGCCACCTCTTTAAGATATCCTCAATAACACAGGCACGACAATTTTAATTCCTCGACGACATATGAGAGGCAGCCTGAAAAAGTCGTAAACGACACTATCTAACATATGTTACATTAATAGACAATATTTCTCAGGTTATCGTCAGCGACTACTTAGAGGATAACGTCATATTATTAGTTGTCAATGAAAAAAGAAAATGAAGTCATCATGCATTAACGGATTTGTCAAACTCAAAATTCTTTGTTAAAAGTTTGATGTTGAGACTAGGAAACAAGCTGGACCGTCCAATTCATTATATTTTTAGTCAATCCGCTTACCATCTCAGGAACAGCAACCCAATATGTCAAGGCCGCAAAACTAACATATTGTTTATTAATAAAAGACAAAACTTAAGAAATTGTCATTCATCTTGCCACAAACAAAGTTCATATTATCGTGACGCTTTTTTTAATAAAAACACTTAAGACATTGTTGCTGAAAATGTCTAACAGAATAATATATAAAAGACTGCGCCTGTTGTAAACAATGCTCAAGAAAAGACAGACTAACAGACGTAGCCGCTAGCGTTGTCGTTAGAAATGTTTAATAGCAGACAACATGCAAAACTCTGTCCTTCATGCAGTCGAGAATGATAATTTCTTTTGAATTCTCGCTTATAAAACATAGTCGACAGAGGACAAGTTGTGCAAGAACCGTCAATGGATGGCAAAGTCGTGAGCCACAATCTGGTTAACTGGGTAAACACACATAGTAAGTACACTTTGAAGTTTTTCCCCAGTTATTGTCGCAATTCGTGTTGCTGTTATTTAAAAATCTTTCTGCTCAATCTCGCTTTATGGTCTTAACATAAACTGTATATTCACTTAAGTGCTACAAAATTTTCAATCTTTCCGCTTTTATTATTTGGCGTTTATTATTTGCAGCCATGATAATTTTTAATGCCAGTCATGTGTTACCTTAATAAATAAGCTTTACGAAAGATATAAATTTAACGAAAAACTATTTTTTGCTTTAAAATAACAGCATTAAAGTAATTAAATAAAAGCCATTTCCATTTTAAATCTAACAGTTTCTGTGATTCTTATTTGGCTTGAAGTCTAAATATTTACAAAGGAGTTCGCTTATAAAGAACAACTTCTTCAGCCCCACACTTTTGCATGAACATTTCAAAGAAATTATTACGGTTATCACGAATTTCAAATATAACGAAGTTTTGCTTATAAGAAAAGATTTTTAAGCACCCAATATCAAAATTATTTGATGTTGTTTATACTGCAAAACCGCATATGTTTTTTCAAATATACATATGTTTACCATTGTTTGACAAAGTGATTAGAATAAAATAAAATAGTGAAAATTCTTGACTAGATTTGTAATAAATACATTATATTAAATAAACATATCGATATTTATTTATAGAAAAATATTTAATAAACATATCGATATTTATTTATAGAAAGAAACAAATATTTATTGCGGAATTTCGTTAATAGCGAATAAAACTGTTCGTCTCTGTGGAAATTTTTATAACTGAACTCCATTGTCGCTCCACTACACTACAGAACGACCTAACTCTATTAAACGATTCACATAACTGAAATGATTTGACCTCTTTTAAAGGTTTCTTTATTATAGTTCTACGTTCTATAGTTGTAAGCTGTCTTAACGAAAGTTGTTAATTTATTTTTACAAACGTCAAAACCGATATCAATCAAATAATCGATAAAACCTTGCGAATGTATAAGTATATTCTCTTAGTAAGATCCCTTATGTAGTTCGTGACAAAGCTTTTAATCCATGATTTGCTTCATATTCTCCATTTCTAATATACAATAAAAATATTGTTGATAAAAGAATGAACAAGAGAATGAATATAATTTAAGTAACTTTGAACTCGTCTCGTTCGATATAAAAGGAGAGAAGTAATAACTGATATCAAAAGCTATTTTTTTGATAGGAATAGGATGATAGCATCATTATGTGCTATCGGTAAAGAAGAGTCACGGACGCCACATAAAAATATTGTTTTTTGAAAAATCTTTATAAATCGTTTTTTATTTAATTTGTAAGCTTTTGGATACTTTTAAAGCCCGACTGTGTAAAATTCTTATGCAAAGCTCTCTCGTTTATTCACTGTTCAATGAAAAACAGGAACCTTAAACTTTAAACTTAAACGCGACTACTTGCCCTGGGAGTCACACTTTTAATTTTTACTCAGAGCAGCCATAAAATCCACGCAGCTTGTATTTTTATATGAAGCATAAAATTTTAGATGCACTAAATATAACATGAGCAATAAACGTCCATCTTTGAGAAATACGATTCTTTACTTACGAAGGCGAGTGTATGTGATGGTGAAAATAGCTTTTTTTCTTTTTTACTCTTACGACGGAATGCCAAGTTACAAGCAAACAAATGGTCCGTAGTTTTTGTATACACCGCATCGCAATAAACTTGAAGGAGTAAAGGGTAAAAAAACTTTTATTTATGAAGCTCAACATATTTTAATGGTAGTTTAATCATTAATTTAATATAATTGTAAAAAAAAGATTTACCTTTTTTTTAGTTGTAAGACAAATTCAATAAAGTAAAGTAAAAATGAATTTTTTGTAGCTCGCAAAATATGCCAATGAATATTGGTTACATCAATAATCCATACATGAGTAGTAAGATATGAAAATATATTCCAAAAAGAGTGGGTAAGACGAAAGTAATTTAAAAACAACAAACAATCAGGTATAATCAATTCCGATTCCGTTTAGACAAAAAGTACCACTCCACTTGACAGAACAATCTGAGAATGTCCGGATGCAATTTATCAGATCTGGTAAAAACGGTAATAGACCCATAACGTCGTATTGGGGTATCTTATTAGGTCCCTAGAACAATTTCGGATACCTTCGATAAGCCATTCACTATATAGTTTTTGTCCAATTGTTAACACTAATGTGCGAAAAAACGTTTCCACTTATAATAAAAGATACATCTGAAAGGGTTGTGCCTTCACAGAAATATAAATAAATGTTATAGAATCTGTGTTCATCGTCAAGGGCAAAAACAAATAATCATTAAAATAACTGTTCAAAAGTTATCCAAACTTATCTAAAGTCGCCAGATCTCGAAAGATTTAAAAATTTGAGAATAAGCTAATATTAGATATTCGAAAATCTCTGATTTCTAATACGAATAACATGAGAAAGCTTTAGAGGTCGTATGCAAAACAAATTCCCTTAATTTTCATTAAAAAATAACTAGAATGACAGCGCAGTCTATTAAAATATATTACAGTAGTTTTGATTTAGATGCCTCTGCTTTAAGAGCTGCAAAAAATTATTAATTTAGTCACTATTTTTAAAATCCCATACAAATTCCTTTTTTACGTGCCTTTTTGTACCTGCACACTTAAGATAAATGCTCAAAATTGTTTACATTTTCAAATTATTTTCATAAAAAAAACAACGTTAGCTGCGTTTTAACTTAACTGCTCGAAAATATATATTTTCTGTAATTATTCTTCCTAAAACTTTTTTAAGTACATTTTGTATACCTGCACATTTGTCATATTTTGGCAGTTTTAAAATATTTTCATATAAAAAATCAAATTTAGCTGCACTCATTAAAAAAATATGGTGGCCACTTTTTTACGTCAACATCAAACTTCAGCCATTTAGAATTTTTTAATTAAAATTAATTTATTTTGTTTGCATGTTAATAGATACATACATATGTACATTTAAGATAACAGCATTTTAGACCTATCTTCCTAAAAAATCGTGCACAGTTGATTGTGCAGCTAAATCAAAATTACTGTATTGCATAAATATGATATAAAAATAATTAAAAAATCCTATAATAGAGTGAAACTTTTTCAATGTTTTTGGTGGTAGATACAAAAAGTAATGATTTTTTTAAATTAACTCTGTGATAGACTTTATTTAAAAAAATCCCTTAAGCCCTTTAGATTGTTCAAATATTTGCCATATTTTAAAATCATTATGAGAAGAGCATTTCCAGAAACAAGATAAAATAAAAATTTGCCCCAGCAACCGCTTTAGTTACTAAAGTAGTTAACCCATATCTTACCGCTGCACAGAGGAGTATTTGAGCCAAAAAGGTGGCCAAAAAGGCAAAAATCAATTTAAAGAAATCTAAAAACTAAGCACGAAAATTAGAAAATTACACGCCAACAGCAAAAAAAAACTGCCACTATATTTTTTATATCTAATTACACAGACATAGAACTATCAAAAAACGCAATCTTTCAATTCAAAAAACACGTTCAATGATTTTGGCAAGCTTTTTGGCTCAAATACTCTTTTGTGCGCTGTTGAATTTTTGCAGTAGTTAATTTTAGTTTATCCTTATTTATTTAATATAGCATAATAGGAAGATTTTTTTTACACTGAAAAAAGTAATTTACGTTTGATCAGTTGAAAAGACTTTGAGAGTCGTAAATTCTTTTCACGAAAACATTATCATGGTCCAAAATCCTAAGGTCAAATATTTTTATCATGTCACAAACATATAAATCGACGGGAATGACTTTTGATTTTGAATAAAGAAAGGCATTTGAATATCTTTGATTTCGTGATTGGTAAAATTTTCGGTGAAACACCTCAAAAACTTTCTCTCAAAAATCTCAAATTCCCTTTTCTAATATTTGTTCATATAAAAAGGCTGGTCTAATACTTGTTTTATACAAAAGAAGTTTTGTTTTGTTTTCATTTTATTTTGTTATTATTTTATTTTACGGATGTGTTTATTAAATTTCAAAATATTACTAAAATTAATTCCAAGGTATTTAATTTGGTTTCTTATTGAAATCTCTACCCCATCAAGATAACGGCGAAGCACTTTGCTTTCCGGAACTACAAAACTTCGGCATTTCCCAGATGCATTTCGGAAACAAATTGCTTCACTCTTTTATGTGTAAAAAGATTTGACAACTAGCAAATGATTAGAAACTTTATACAATGCTCTATTTGGAGACTGATAGTATGCATATATTAAAGCATCATCGGCACATAACAGACCCTTTGACTCCTGCATAACGTGGGGAAAGTCATACATAAAAATATTGAAAAGATGTGTAGCCAAAATATAACCTTGTGGAACTCCACATTTAACATCGCCTTGAACGGATAATGAAAATATTAGAGAAAAAACTTTTTAACAACTTTATAAAAGGAGCCCTAAAGTCAATTTGAATCAGTTTTTAAAGAATTCCATTGTGATAAGAATGATCAAATGCTTTCTCAATATCTAAGGAAATGGCAATAGTATAATTATGATCTAATAATAATAATCATGAGAACAATGATCTAATAATAACAATAATTATTGGATCATGATGAGTACAATATTGTTTACGAAGATTTTCAACAATTAACATAGAACAAAGAAAGTCTAAAAACATGAATTTATATGTCACCTTTATCATTTAATAGTAAAAGTTACTCTAATGCTAGGAACACAACTGAGATGAACGACGATTTTTTGGCCGCGAATATTCGTCCCCAAAAATAAAATACATTAGTGTAAATGAAAATATACACAATAATGGCGACGGCGAAGTTCATCACACGCGGCGAACTCTGCAATAGATTTATTTATATTTCTTACGCCGCACGGTGGCTGAAAATCGTTTTTCATTGGCCAAAAGTCTTTTTTTTTTTGTCACCGATTTTTAAAATTTTTACGCCCTTTTGCAGCTAATATATCCAGATTAAGGTAGCCAAAAAATTAGGTTAAACTATTGATAATTGTGAGCGTGGCATGCTGTCAAACTCAACGGTTTTTTGTAATTTCAGAAAAAGGTGTTTTTCTGTTGTTTTTTATCAAAAATAAATGATTACTACTCGCAAGCTATCATCGATAATGGCCTGCGGTTTTTTTTATAATGTTGGTAGGATTATAGTCTTTAGTTTTTGTAAGTGGTCAGAGCTCTAGCGTTTAATATTAAGGGCGTTACGGAATATTTATGAAACTACTATATTTTTCTCAAATTTAAACTTTAGTGGAATAGAACTTCTAGGGAACAAAAGGGAACAAGAAATGTATACCACACGGAGAAAGGTGAAAGTGTCCTCTTTACCGCTATATATACTTTTGCACCCGTGACGAGCCGTGTGTAGAACACTTTTTTCATTTTAATGAAATTACTCCAAAGTACTCGTATACAATGGTGTATATAATTTTCACTTTTTTGTCTAAAAGTTTATGTTTTTTTACTTTAGACTACGTAAAACTAAAAAAATTAAATATAATACCTGCGAAAGGGTTTAATGGATCTGTTTTGATCAGCCAAAAATTGGTAATAAAATTATCACAATAGGTTCTACAGTAAACATATGATCTCTTTCTAAATTTACCTGTTATCAAATGTTAGGGTCAACCAAAGTCATAAACAATTTTATAACAATAATCGGGACATTAAACCACTAAAGAAAAAAAAAACCAACAACAACAACAAATATTGGCGAGATACTAATCAGTTTTACCTGATATTAAGGTCTGGACAACATGTGCAGTTTTGTGCAATTTAAGCACTACCTGCTATGAAATTAAAGACCAATGTGTGAATAACATGTATCTAAAAATGTATAAAACTACGGATTCGATAAGGGATTACTCAGTAATAAATTAATCCTTCAAGTGTATGGATAAAACATTCCAGACGCAAATAAAAATATTCAGAAAAATATGGAGAGCTTCAGTTATAAAGAACTGGCGGAAGAGTATTTTAGAAACAAAAACCAGGAAGATGTTCTTAGTTACGTTAAAATAAAATTAAACTTAAATTCGTGTAGCACCGAAATTCAAGAGCAATTATCTAATTTCGTCAAAGCACTAAAAAAACGCTACAAAGAAGTTCGCTACAGTAAACAAAACTTTTATATAAAAAGTGCAAACTGGTTAGAGGGCCAACTTACTGTCGCTGCAGAAAATCACACCAATTTCGGCAGAGGTACAACTACAATCTCTACTTGATCACACAACCGAACGCTTGCTACAATCAATAACAGGAAATGAGTTAAAGAAATATGGAAACACAAAGTTAATTCTTTTTTGTAAATGGGGATGTGATGGTTCTTCGGGACAAAAACAATACAAGCAAGTTGTATGTGAAAATATTTCGGACTCAGATATGTTCATGGTATCATTTGTACCATTGCGATTGAAAAAGATTTTGGAAGATTCAGAGCCTTCGACTAGTATAACGCAAACAATGGATATTTGGAAAAATGAGACACCATCTTCTACGAAATACTGCAGGCCAATCAAATTTAAATTCAAAAAAGAAACTCATGATGCCATTAACAAAGAAGTTAGTGATATAAAGGCCCAAATTGCAACACTACAGCCATTACAATTACAGTTAGATGGGCAGCAAATTGAAGTAAGCTACCAATTAGTGCTGACAATGATAGATGGAAAAGTAGGTCAGGCTTTGACTAACACGAAGGCTGCATCCAGCTGCATTATATGCCAAGCAACTTCAACCCAATTAAACCAAATACCGACAAAATCATTAGATAATACCGATGCATATGAATTTGGATTATCACCACTACATGCAAGAATACGACTTATGGAACACGTACTAAAAATCAGTTATGATTTGGATTTCGGGTCTTCAGGATCAATAAAAAACAACGAAACCAACAAAGAGTTAAGAAGTTCAAAAAAGAAACATGTTCTAGATGAATATCGCAAATTTGGATTGATTATAGATCAGCCAAAACAAGGTTTAGGCAATACAAATGATGGCAATACCAAGAAGATTCTTTTCAGATCCAGAAACAGCATCTGAAATAACAGGAGTGGATTTAAACTTTATTTTCAGATTTAAAATAATCCTAGAAGTACTTGCGTGCAATGAAGAAATTGACTCTAGAAAATTTGGAGATTATGCAAAGGAAACTGCAAAAATATATACAACCAACTACCCATGGAGAAATATGTCTGCAACAGTTCACAAAATCCTTTATCATGGAGAAGATGTCATTAAATATCATTTGGTGCCACTTGGAGATCTATCAGAGGAGGCTCAGGAAAAAAGGAACAAGGATTACAGATTTTATAGAGAGCACACAACAAATGAAGATCTATTTAATATATTATTGGCAACGTCAGATCCGTTTATCTTCAGTATTCGAAATCAATGGAAAGTGGAACATCGGGATTTAGATGAAGAAGCCAAAAAACTACTAAAGAACAGAGATAGCACAGAACTAAATATGGAATATTTGCAATCAATATTTGAGTCAAATGAATAATAATTATAATTGCCTTTCATTGTTATTTAAGTACGAAAAACATAGTATTAGTAAAAAATTATAATAAACAGAACCTACCATTGTTGCAAATGCTATTAAAATTTATTGCAGTTTTTATTTTTAAAATGTTTTTAAAATTATCAAATTTGACAGCAAAAAATAATAAATTTTTCTGTAGTAATAGCAATATTTTTAGATAATATTATTAAAGTTTTTTTTTAAGTGTAACTATTCTTCGAGTGTAAACAAATTTGAAAATTTGTCAGCAACAAATTTTTAATTTTTCTGTAATAGCAAAATCTCCAGTTGATTTTACTATTTTTTTCAGTGTAAAATTTTTTTTAAGTGTAACATTAAAAAAATTCCATTATTACAAAAAATATTTATAATTATTATTAATTTCCAAATATTAAATTTTTTAATAAATAAAAAAATAATAAACCCATATTTCACTCTAAAAGTTAAAAAAATTCAAAAGTTCAACTTTGACCTAGAATTCCTTAAAAAGTCCTCTATCAATTTTAATGAAATTTAAAGTCAGTCAAGCTGAACTAAATATCTATCCAATAAAATAAAAATTACTTCAATATTTTGATCGGTTCAAAAGTTACACAATTTTGGCCAATGAAAAACGATTTTCAGCCACTGTGCGCCGGCGAACGACGAACAAATCTGTACCATGTGACCATTATCATTTTTAGTTTTTTAGTAAATTAAGTTTCTTAATACTTTAATAATTGTTTTATCGATATTTTGTAGTATTTACAATAAATATATAAAATAATTAACTTAAAAAATAGGTTTCCGTTGTGTTTTTTTTTAATGTTTAATTTTTATGTTTGAATTGTTTTCGTTAGTACGGTCACACTATCAGCTATACAAAACAAGCAAACGAAATAAAACACATAGAAATTGTTGGTGGAAGCATGGAGGAATTATTTGCTTAGTTTCATTTCTTCAAAAAGGTATCCCATTTTATATAAATATATTATGTGAAGAACCTCCAAGCGATACCGTGCAAGAATTTCAAGAAATCATGCTCAATTTGGTATTGTGCATTATTTTTCGTCTACTAACGCCAAGAAAAATTTGCGATTCATGGCTAAAGAAAGATGATATGCGTGAATTAATCTATAAAAATTATCTCGTTTCGGTTCCAATGATGTTTGACCCTTTGGTAGCAGTGCGGAATGCTAATTATGATAATACTGGAATTTTACATGGAATATTTAAAACATTTATAAAAAAAACTTCTTTCGTGCGGCATTTCATTTCATTCACACACAAACGGAGAATAAAGGTTTAGAAAGAGCTGGCGGTGGTTTGCTTGATGATAATTGCAAAACACCTGTCATTCCAATGAATTTGTTTTATTAAAAAAAGGGGTATACATAATAGAAACATCCGAAACAATCGAAACTATACTGTTTACTTTTCCAAAAGTCGTGATTTATTTCATTGTGTTATATAGCATATAGTCAAAAACATGATATTTTTTATTTCATAAAATTTGATATTATTTGAATTATGTTTTTATTTTATTTCCTTTAACAGTACACAATAACTAACTATCAATTATAACAGCTGTTACTTTTTTCGACGTTATTGTGCTTCATACGACGAATTTACACATCGAATTTTCACCGATGAATTCGTCGCGTTAGGCTAAATTCGTCGTTCGTCTCAGTTGTGTTCCTAGCATTAAATTGTAACAATAAAAAAATAGAAAATAAAATAATATATTAGTTTTTTATTCTAAAAAGCAATAATGTCTACAGGATAATGGAAATTATATGAAGATCGTAAATGCATGCCACCTATTTATTTTATTTGCTTAACGAGAGAACACTGCGGGCAGTAGGTACTGTAAGACCAAATAGATTAAAACGTGCGGAATTACAATCGCCTACGGAAAAAACAAACAAAAAATAGACTACAATTCGGTTCTTCTTTTCAGGCAATTGACACTGCAATAGCGAAATTAGTATAATTTTCAATTTTGAAGCACTCAACTAGAACCCACAATTTCTCGAAGAGATGAATAAATTGTTGATTTCTCGGCAAAACTGATCACAGAATACAATAAGTATATGAGCGCAATCGATATACATGGCAACGGCGTAACTAACTTACACACTTGAATCCGCAGCTGTAACCGCTTGGGAAATTCAGTGCTTAATAACAAAAGCTGCTAATATATGTCATATGATTCAGCATGACAGTGAAATATCCAGAGGATAATCTTGAATGTCCGACAACTGGGCAGAAGCAAGTATAGACAGACCATAAAAAATGTCCACAATTACCATTTTAGATTACATAATATGTATGAAATCCTCCAAATGCCATACGCAGAAGAAACAATTTATTAGTGCATAAAGTGCTATAAACTTCATGCCCTTCGACAGTTACCATTGTACATGAAAAATATCAAGTGACTCAGCTTAGTATAAAACTACTTGTTATATGAATATTTACTCTTATTGTGGTTGTCGTTTTTCTGGCGACAAACGGGCGTTATAACACTGGATATATCCGAAACAAAATAAATTAACGGCTCCAATGTATCGAATTAGTTATAACAGTGACCTATCTCGAATTTTATTCTTCACGTATTTGGGTATTGTTACAAAATGGGTTAAACACTATCATTCATCAACTGCATTCAAGTCCTTCAATGTATCTGTTTGCCCTTACTGCACGTTTACATACACGTAAATTATAAAATGATATTTGTTACTAAAACAAATATTAATTGGGTTTCATTTAATTTCATCGAAATACACAATTTTATACCCAGTAAAAAATTGAGTTGGTCTAAAAAAGAGTGCAGTAAGAACTTTGCTTATAAGCTTATTTAACAGAGCCATACACATTATATAAGAAGTAGGCATTTTAAAAACTCAGTCTGTTGCTACCAATTTAAAAGCTTTTGCAAAACAAACTACTTTCTGAGAATTGAATTTCAAATACCATTTCTTTTAGCTCAAAATTCGAATTAAAAGTTATTGAACGACAACTTATATAAAGACTTTTGATTATTTTATCTGATTTGAAACACATCAACACTGTGTACTGGGTGAGTATTAAGAGTAAAAAATATATAACTTTTATATTTAATTAAATTAAATTAAATGTGGAAAAACAAGTGTGCTCCATACACAGATAACGTGAATGACCCTACATCTTTTTGAAACCGCAATTTAAATTAGGAATACTTTTTTATGACATATTTTAATGCAAGTGCCATTTTGTCAGTTATATTACAAAAAAAGACTTTTTTAAACAAACTTGCCAAAATATTCCACTTTTAGAATATGAAATTTTGTATATTGCCATTTTTATCGAAAACACAGGTCAAAATGTCAAAGCAAAGAATTTTTTTTATTCAATTAATTAATGTCACCAAAGATCAAGTTTTTAATTGTAAGTGCTATTTTTATCTTTCTTTGAGCATTTTTAATGCATTTCGGAGCCGTGATGTGCATAATTTACCCTGATTATGTTATAAGTTCAAGTTCCATCTTTCTTTTTTTCATAATTTTATTTGACCTTTTAACTACATATGTATTTAAATTTGTTTCTATAAATTTTTGCACATGCCGTAGTGCACAAAATGTTTCTACCAAAATGTTATCATAGTTTAAATATATCCATCCTTGTATGTAGACAAAATGTAATTGTATTTGTTGAATGAAATTCAAAAATCCATTTCATGCAAATAATGTTTGTTAAATTCGTCACAGTTACATTTTCAATTTTTCCCTCTGCTACTTCTTTTGAAAAATAGTAGATTATTTTTTTGCTTTGACATAAAATGAAATGATACAGAGTGATATGTTACATGCAACAGATCACATTCTGTATGATAACAAATGCCTACTGACATTCATATATAATTTATTTATGGAAAAATGATGCGGTGCTTAAAAGTTAATTTTAGATATGAAATTTCCTCCATTTTTTTGGTAATTCATGAATTATAAATTGTTGTTGAATTAAATGAAACAGTAGCCGGCGCAAAAAATTTGCTTAATATGTGTATATAAATAAAGGAAATAAAATGAATTGAAGATTGCAAAAATAAAATGAGGAGACATGTTGTCACATTGTTGAATATTTTAAGAAATTTTAAAAATTTAAACTACAAAATACGATTGAAGTATTTATAATTTCAGCATGACTCTGGGGAGCATTATCTTGATAAATGATAAAACTTCGGCGTAAAAGCGTAAAACTACAAATGTGATATTTATCGAATAATCAATCTGTTCGAATTTCTGAACAAATGAAACAGTAAATAAAAGAGAAAAAGAATAGATAATCATTAAAAGAAAAATTTAATTTTATTAATGAATATGCTTCATTATGGCATGTATAAATATCATTAAATCAATGAAACAATTACATTTTATTAATGGAACTGTTTTTTGAACTAATTAAATAGTTTTCATTTTATATGGCATGGCTGCCTGCACTTAGTTCATAAATACAATAAAACATTTTTCATTAATCCAATGAAGGACTTTGTTAACGAAATTTCAATGACAAATTTTATTGGTGCATTAAGGAAATTCATTGTTTTTATTCATTCAGGAATAGGTCAAGTCTTCCGGATATTGGGGTAAAGAGGCGAAACATAAAAAATACACATAATCACGATTTTGGAGAAGACTCTGAATAGAATCACGCGATTAGAGTAGATTTAGAGGAATGATCACACACGCTGCTCCACTTGTAATTATAGTTAATAGAGAAGCCAAGTCTTTTGACTACCCCAAACATCGACGCCATGTGGTATAAATGGAATGTGATCTGATAAGATCACTAAACTTATTTTCGATAACCACACTTTTCGGAGCATTCATTACACGCTTTCGATTAATGGCAGGATGGAAAAAACTTTCTGAATTTCCCATCACTCTCAATGTGGGAAAACATATTGGCGGTATTCAGTGTTTGGTGCAAATGCTCTTGCGAAAAAGCAAATGCAAAATATCGTAGCTTTTTCGTAAAATCCAACAGCAAAATACACAGAGTTGCCGTTAAATTTCACAAAAAAAGGTATGATATTTTGCATTTGCTTTTTCGCAAGAGCATTTGTACCAAACACTGAATACCGCCATTGTTCTATTACGCAATGCACTGTTTAGTGGTGCAATCAATTAATTCAAAGCTTTGATTCACAATAATACTGACTAAATAAATATTTGAAATAAATATTATTGAAAGATTAGCGACATCCGATAATCAAAACATCTTAACGAAATTTTATTTTAATCAATTAGTTTTTTTTAAATGATTTTTTTTTTTCTTAAAACTTTATATTAATATAATTATTTTTAAATTAAGTTTAAAACCACTTTGCCTCTTTTTCGGTAGATGGAACTTTTCAGAATTTGGTGATAGTACTTCAACGAAAAATATTTAGGAGAACCAGAGGCAGTGGTGGGATGAGCTACTGTCAAAATAAATTAATTTATTTTAAATAAATATCGAAGGATAACAAAAAGCTACGCACTTGTCCCGCAAGCGCTGATGTTAATCAGCTTTAAACCTTGAAATATTTTCTCATTTTTAATTCATTCTGAGTAAAGTATTTATTCTAGTGGAGTTTTCTTCTAAAAAATAGTGCAACAAATTTTTCCCTTTTTATTGAAAATTTACAATATAATTGTTTTTTTTAAATAGTGGTTTTATTAGAAATTATTGTATCATCACTTACGAAGTAAAATTGTTGTCTTAAGAAAAGTTTGAATAGCAATTTTTTTTGATAAAAGTTAAAAGAAATTTTACATTTTTTTAGAAAAGAAAACGGCATAATACTAATTCGAAAGTAATAGGGTAAACAGACGGCAGAGTTAATTTGCATTAAAAACTTATTAATGTGAATTTAAATTTTACCCTGACAGACGATAGTTTTTAAATTTAGTAATTAAAAAAATATTTTTTTTGGAATTTACATCGCGATCAAATGGATAGAAGGTGGAAAGTACGATTAGCAGCTATACTGTTGGTGCAAAATCACTATTCATTCGTTTTAAAGAAAGCTAAAAATATTTTTGCTGACTTGGTATCCATTTTAATTTCAAAATAAATTTAAATTTTTTTGAATTTTAAAATTTTTCCAACAACTGACTGAATGTCGACGGTATTGCCAAATTGAAATAAGCTAAATTCAGTATAAATTCAATTTGCTTTCGTGCATTTACGTTAAATAAATAATCATTTGGAATGAGCTAATGCACAAGTTAATTTGAATTAAGGCTACTAATGCAAATTAACGCTGTCGTCTGTCTACCCTATAATATAAAAAAGATAAGCATTTTACAAAAATCAAATATTTAAAATTTAATATAAAAATGATATAATTGCCGATTTGTTATACTTTTGAATTTACAAATAAATAAAAGTTATTACTGAAATAAAAATATTGATTCAACTTCTAAAACTTTCCATAAATTGATTTTTAATTTAAAAATCTCAATTCATTTAAAGTTAAAAAAATAAATCTTTATAGAATTTTATCATTCCTAACTAAGTCCCTAGACAACGAGAAACTATTTTAAATTATATTAATATGCTAATCTCATTTGAAGTTGTGTTGAAGTTTTAAAAGTATTTCATCTCAGTGTCAATCATCTTTTGAACTAGAATGATAAATTTTGATAACGAAATATTCAAAACGCTTTTTTCATAATGATACAAGAAGCTCATTACGTTATAAACACTTTTTAAATAGATTTAAAGAAACTTGAAGAATTAAAATCAACACATAATAATTTGTATAGCCTCTTGTGTTTTGCGAAATAGAAAACTAAAATTATAATCAATTTTTCGAAAACACGTATGATTAAAATTTCATATACCGTCAACAGGTTTGCATGCTTTGGCAGTATTGACAATATTTTCTATAAATAATACGCTTGTGAAGCAATTCTTCCTAAAACTATAGATAGAATAAATAATATTTTCACAGAATTAATACATTTAAATAACGACTGCTGATAGCGATGAATATTCGCAATGGCTAAACTACACTAGTCGGCATAAGTATTTAGACGAAATATATATCGTGCATTTTTAAGTTTGCTTTTTAAACGGCTTTGTTAAAAATTCTTGTTTATTTTTTCCTTTTCATTTATAACTTATACAAACTTAAAAATAAGCAAACAAATATTATTTCATAGACCCTTAAAAAGATGTTAATTTATTTATAATATCATGTGTTAGCATGTTTAAACTTAACAAAAGTAAATAATAATAATAAGAAGAAGTTAGTTAAATATATATCTTCCTTCCACTAAATCCACTAAATTTTTAAGAATATCTGGAGATATCTCTTTACATAGAGAAGTGACCTCGGAAATTGTCTCCTCTCTGGTTTTATTTAACGAAACTCTTCTTTTGCTTTTCAAAAGAGACCAGACGTTTTCTATCTATAATATTTAAATCTGGACTTTGAGGTGGCCAGTCTAAAGCATTAACACCAACATCCTTCAAAAACTTAGTAGTCATCCGGGCTTTGTGGCACGGGGCATTATCCTGTTTCAGTATAAATGATACCCCAATAAGCTTTTCAACATAAGGAAAGGCATTTTAATTTAGCGTAATTAAATATAGGATTTGGTTCATCCAGCCGGTGACAGGAACCAAGTCACCCAGCCCATTATACGCAACACTTCCCCAGAACATGACAGAGCCTCCACCATGGTTCACTTTTTGGCAATCTTACTAAAAATTTGTTTTTGGATGAGGTGTACTCAAAGGAGTTTGCATCTGTACATAGATCGCTAAGCTAAGCTAGGTTCAACAGTCAGAAAAATGTTTCGTCAAAATACTTATGCTGACTAGTGTACTCAACAAAATATTTAAGTTTTAATTATAAATATTGATAAATATGATAAAGGCTCGCAAAGATAGCAAATAAATTAATAATTGAAATTTCAAAATAGCTTGAACCAATGTGTTTAAGCAAAAGCTTTGCTGGGAACCTACTTATCCACCAATGAGCATTAATCACAATGTAATGACAAGCCAAATTACTAGGAGTAATGTGAGTTGTTATTTTTCCACCACTGTGACGTGCTTTCGTTTTACGTAGTATTTGTTACCTCATTAAAAATGAATACAAGCATAATAAATGGTAATGCAATAACATAATACAGAATTAATGTTTAAACAAAAAACTTAAACGGAAATTGTTATAAAAAAATTCAGTGAATAAGAAAAATCAACGATAAATAAGAACACAACAAATCCACGGAAATCCAAATCGTAAAAAAAAAATAAATCCATAAAAGAATGTTACTGCAAACGCTGCCACATCAATAATAACGCTGCAAGAAGAAAAATTCACGTAATAATGGCAGCAATAATAACTTAATTGATAGAGTCATCTATGTATATTATTTACAAATTGAACACAAAATTCTACTAAACCCGCTTGTGATATTGACTAAAATTAACCTTAAATTGAGTAACAGTTCCAAACATTCCTCATCTCATCTCTGGCTCCATGGGTTTTTCCATCAGAAGTGTGTAGAAAGTGCTTTTGCTAATTCCTACGAATTTATTTATGGCTACTTAAAGAGAATGAGAAGCAATACATAAAACAGCAATAATAATAAAAACGAATCTGCTATAAATAGCGTTTTTAGTATTGATGTTGCTGCTACATTGCTTTTTTTTAACGTAAATCGAAACTTGCTGTTTTCATATTTTATTTCTCCATGAACTCATTCATACCTTTATGTGTCAAATTAAAAAGTTGGAAAACGGCTTTATTTTTCTTAACAATTAACGTTTTTGGGATTAAAAGAAACATGTATGAAATAATGGCTTAATTAATCAAACGAAAAAGAAGCTTAAGTGTTGTAAAATGCATTTAAGCTTTCCTTGTTTAAAAAAAAATTAATGCGCTAATCAATATACCAATGCTGGATATGTATTTTCCTTAAAAACTCAAAGGACTTACAAGTATAAGTCCTTGAAATCGTATTATAAGATTTCCATAATACTTAGAAGCATTTAAAAAATTTTAAATAGTTCTAAGTTTCTTCGTTCCTGTGACAAAAATATGGCCAATTTCGTCTAACAGGATGTTCGCGGGGATACCCGAAGCTAATATTTTTGGGCTTAAAATCTTGGCTTAGCCTTTCCGAAATTTTTGCTTCATGGCTGTTTTCTAACCTATTTTGATTTTGAATTTGCTATAATATGTAAAGTTAATTTAGTTATTTTTTTAAATTTGCCTAATATTTTTCTAATATTTTGCCTAGTTTTTCCGCGCCATCTAATTGCATCATCGTTAATCTCCGATGGTGCTTATATGAAATCGTTAAAAAACGAATATCCAGTCCTGTGCATTAATTTGAGTGTTTTTTTTCTCTCTCTTCCATTTTCTTAGTGAGAAATTAAACCAATTTGTTTTTCAAAATAAATAAACAGATCTCTGTCCTCTTTTTGTGCGTTCTCTAAAGCGCGTCAGAAGAGCGCTTATTAACTACTTCTAGAAACCTGGGTTTGCCTATTAGGAGCACGTACAATCTACACTTCCGAGATTATACCAATTCGTAACACCTTCTGCTTATCTTCCAGCTAGCAAACGGCCATAAGGGGTTGTTAACGTATTATGTAACGACTCTTAAGCTATTTATGACCTCTCTTCCTACCCTCCCAATCGTTTCGCACATAAAGAAAATGGTAGTATAAATTATCCGTAACAAATTTTCAACATTATTCCACTTAAACGTCCTACGTAATATATGAAAACCTGCAAAGTTTTCTTTTCAGAATTCTTTAGCGAAATCATGAAGATATCGTTTAATTTTTCACATTTTAAATATTTCTATCAAGGATTTATAGTATATGATGAAATGGCGAAATTTTTCGAGCACAAAGAGTATTTATATCAACGAAATTTTGAATGCCGAATTTAAATAAAATATGTTAAATAAAAATGTATGTTAAAAGTAAAAAATTAAATATTATTAAATGATAATATTTTTTCGGTGCGACGTAGAGAAATTATTTAGGGTCTTCTGGTTTTTTATGAAAGCCTATTTGGCATCTGTTTTCACAAGCACCTGGTTTAAGGTTTGGCACATTTTACTCTCTGTGCTTTTATTGTTACTTTTCAAATTATTATTTGGAGTTTTTATTGTTTCCACATATCGTCAGCTCATTATTAGTTTGGCAAAAAACGACAAAGAAGCTTTACATGACGCTAAACTACTGGTAATTTTTTCATAATTTTTGGAATATATGGTATCTATATCTTACGAAAATATAATCAATGTTTATGTTTTATCGTTTTTATATCCTTCAAGAAAAACATAAAGAAGAATGAGCGTAATCGATGTATGCCGGTCTATTTAATATTGGTCAAATAGAAGCGAAAATATAGAGACCGAAACCCCATCGCACAATTGATGTATCCCGTTCTGAATGGGATATATCCAATAGATATTTTTAGTTTTTCGCCACTTCTTCCGGCATACATTTCGATAAAAAATTTTAATTTTTGTGAAGTTTGATGACTACATTAAGTTAATATTACTTTATTGAAAATATAAATTTTTGATTTGTGCCGCATGCTGAACAAGTATATTAACTGCCGTGTATTGAGTAGTTTACTGTGTTTTTTTACTAAATTTCTTTTCTTATTTAAGTGATTATTTTTCGAACAAATTGGTTGTTAGTAGTTTTTAATCCAAAGTGATTATTATTTTTTGGCTAATGTTACTAATGGTGAAATTTGAATATTGATAGTGGTAAAGCAGTGTTTACTGTAATAACAGCTAATAATACAAATAACTCTCGTATGCTTTTTCTAGACATTATTTGTATAAATACAAATTTGAAATCACATTCAACCGAGCCACCTAAACAGTGGCGGATACATGGAAACACACATGAACACTGATGATGTGAGTGTAGCGGCTCTCAAAAAACAACGTTGTTTCTGTTCTGCCGTGTAAGTTTAAACTAATTAGTGTTAAAATGGTTCCTTGTTCCTTTGGAATATTGTCTCATGTCCAATTCTTTCTGACTAAAAATGTTACGAACATTAGCCAAAAAAAAAAAAATTCTTTTCTTATAGTTCAAAGTACTAAATCAATCGGCTTAAAGACGGTATTGATCCGCAGCTATGCGCAGTGCCATCCGGCTTTTTATTGCTTTGACAACAAGCATGGTCCTTATTTTCTACAAAAAATTTGTATTGTATTTTCCTGTTTCAACTGCCGTGGCAAAAGTTAATTTATTTTTTACATTTTTATACGAATAATTTGCAGCAACTACTAAACAATGGAGTGAAGAGCAAAACAATACTTATTAAACCTTAGGATTGTCGAGAAAAATCAATGCGTGATATATCAAAAACCATACAGGATTTTGCGAAAAAGATTTTGGACTCAAAAAATTTATTTACCGCATTCTTAACTGAATTTCTTTAAAAATGATTCGTAAGCTAAATTAATAGTGAGCTGACGATATTTACATACATAAACACACTTACTTTACTTATAACTTATTTATTATTATTATTATTACTTTATTCCAAGTATGTCGTGCATTAGTGGCTCATTCTTTCTAATTTTTTACTGGGGTTTTTAAATAAACGAAAAATTGGATCGTTTCATTTTAATGGTGGCATAAAGTGTGTTTCATAACGAAAACAAATTTTTATACTTTTTTATGAAATTATTTATTAATAGAGTTTAACATAAAACATGTATATAAATACAAAAACGCATTTTGCTTATAATTTTATTTCTAAATGATTAAAAACAAAATAGCGTTGAACACAAATGAGCATCTCTAATAAATTAACTTGACTTAACTCGGTTTTTTTAAAAGCTCACTTGCCGAAAAGTTGACGTTTGTATAATTTACTGGTATTTTATAAAAATTTGGTAAAAATGTTTAGATATTCATAAAACCGATGAAGAAATTCATAAATGGTAATGTTAGACTTCGTATTTAAGTGTTTTTTTTTCTGTATGTTGTATTTAAATACGAAGTTCAGTTTTTCAGTCTAAATTTAAATGATATAAAAATGACTAACCGGGCACATTTAAAGTACTAGTATGTTTAAGTTCTACAGACAATCTCCTTTTTTTTTGAGATCTTATTGTTCTTCCGCGCAACAAGTTAAACAACAAATTTGCAGCCATTGAAAAATCCACATCCGTTGGCGTACAATTGTTAATTCTTCAATTTTCATTAATTATTATTTTATAACTTTTTTGATTATTTTTATTATTTTAAAACATTACAGCAACCTTTCCATATTCCTTTTTTTCTAAAAAAGATGTCACTTTTTAAATTGTTATTTGTTTTTGTTAAGCAACTATTTTTTGGTGGGAAACTGCCAATAATTTCATGATACTTTCATATTTTTATCGTAAATAAATTATGAACTCTCATTTAAGACTAAAAATCTGAAACTGTATTTAAGTGCAAACAAATTTATTTGAAAATTAGCTAAATGCATATTTAAATAAAAAACTGGCCGTAAGTACAAGAAAATTATGCTTTTCTGTTTAAATATTAAGAAAAACAGTATAATCCTTTCTATTATATTACTATTTTATATAACAAAAATCTTAACTTGACTTACATAACAAACAAAGTAACTAAATTCATTTCAGTTAATCTTCGAAAATAATATGAGTTTATGTACTCAGTAGGGTCAGTGAAGAAACAAGGAAGCCTTTAAAATTATAAATAAACAAACAAATCTAAAAAGTAGAAAGCATTATTTGATGGCTTCATTAGCTCGTTGAAAAGACAAAAAACCATCATGGTCAACGTGCCAGTGGTATTAAAGTCAGTCAATAGAAATAATATAACTCTTTATTAAAACCAGGATTTATTCCATGCACAGTATGCTTTTTGTATTTATGAATTTAAAAATTCAAGGTTGTTTGTAGGAAATGTTTACATTTTGTGTTGACAAAATCTACTATTAAGCTTTTTAGTTATATGAAGTAAAATAAAATGAATCTATTAAAATCCGTATGTTTCACTACGACGAGTGTGGCTCCAGATATGCAAATTAGTCATTCATTCGGCAACACTGCCTTATGTTGTTATAAAAGTGTACTTTTCCTCGCGAATATTACAATTTTGTAAAATAAATTAACTATAATAACTATATATAGTCAGTAAAGATAGAAGTTTTGCGCCAATTGTCAGAAATACAAGTTACTCAAAACAACAGTTTTCATCAGCTTTGACAGTGTTATTAGTTTCCGCATCCAATTATTAGATTTATTTGTTATAATAAGCTTAAGTAAAATTGTCCGTTTTTTATCTTATAAGATTTAGTAATAAAAATAAGCTCTTAAAAAAAAAAAAAGAGCCACTAAATGTCGCAATAAGGAGATGTAAATGACGATGGATCGGACACACGTAGCGAAAAAATAACAAAGATATGCATTAGAGTTGTTTCAAATGGAATGTATTGGGCAACAAAGGACGCCCTTCCATAACATGGCGAAGAGCGCATATTACAGATAGGACTTACATTATTACCGATAAAAAAAAAACATGACTATCGGCAGAAGTAAATTTAGAAATTTTATAAAATCTTTAAAAGAAAAAAATTAAAAATTTAACGTTAATTTAAAAATAATTACTTAGCCATATGTGTGTGCTAGATGCTTCAATGATAGTAGCGTTCTTAGTAATTGAATAATTATATAAAAAATTTTAATTATACCAAAAAGAAAACAGTCCATATGTTCATAGCGTCCAGAGTTCATAGCGACTATTTCAAAAATTATGTTTGGGAAAAAAGACGGGTTAGATTCGTTCTATTCTTCTTAAAGAGTTATATGCATAATAGTACGGTCAAATTAGACAAAAAAATTGGGGTGTGGTCACAAAAATTCACACTTGTCTGAAAATTGGTAGGCTTGTTCAAAACACAATTAGAAATTAAATGAAAATCGCAAAAACCCCGTTTTTTCTGACCTTTAACCCCGAATAAATTTTTTCAAGTGTCGGATCGATGAGGAATTTTCACAATTCATTTCTAATAATGCTTTGAACAATCCTACCAATTTTCAGTCAATTGTGAATTAATGTAATCTTGGATTTCTAAACTGACCGCACATAAAGGCCTCTTTAGCCGACCGTAGAAATCGTAAATGTACCGTAAATGCAAATGTACCGTAAATGTAAATGTTTGTGTACTTTTAGAATACTTAGGTGTCATATGTTGACATATACAAAAAATCGTTTATACATATGAAACATCGAAAGATTGATGGGAGCTCAATATGTCCACAGTATTTCTAATTATGAGGAAAAAGTACGAAAACTATTTAATTAGTACCAAATATTATTTTATACTTATTAGATTTAGCTTAATTTTTATTATTATTGTTTTTGGTATTATTACGGCCGTATCCATAAAAAATAATTTAGGTTTGAAATGTATTTTTTAGAAAATTTGTATTTAAAATATGTCTCAAAATACATTTCAAATACAAATTATTTTATATGAATACGGCACATATTATCGGTAAATAATTTTTTCTACCCTTGTTTGGTGTTATTATTATCTAAAAGTAATTTTTTGTACCCTTTTGTGTGTATACGTGCATTGAGACATACATACATATGTTCAATATTGACAGTTAAATTATACAAAAAATAAGTATATACATACGATTGGTAGTCTCTTGCTAAATTTTATAAAGAAAAATAAATTGATTAATAAAACTAAATTTAATAAATATACCATGAATGTATACGAAATTAACAACTAATATGATTCAAATATCAAAATAAAAATAGTACCAAAAAAAAGAGCCGCATTCATACTCAACATAAATGAAGTTTTATTTTTTACAGGTTGGTATGTTTCGGCCAAGCGACATTTCGGACAGCTAAGCATTTTCATTGCTTTTTTATGTAACAGATACGATCAGCTGACACGACTATATTTACGGTCAGCTAAGGAGATCTTATGAGACCCGTATGCTTCACAATCGTAAAAGATTGAAATAAAAATTTTTAAGTTAAATTATACATGTACATGTATTTTCTCCTTCGTGTTTGAAGATATCCCATGAATAGGATATCCCCGCTTCACGATTATTTTTTTTCACTGGCTTCATTGGTTTTCAAATAAACCCACACCAATGATCGATACTCTCACTTTTTTAGTCGCAAGGATTATTAACAGTTTTCTTTCCCTGCTTCTAGTTATATAGGCTAATGCTAGCCTACGCAAATTATTTTCTAAGTAACCTACACCTTGTTTTCTCAGGTAGTAGCCTTCTCGCCGCTCTCCTGCCAGTTTTATGATGCGTCGACGATCTTCTTGCATGTGCAAGCAATAATTTGGCAAAGTCTATCGCTATTTAATGAATGGCGAGGCGGCACATAAGACATGAATAAACAAGCATTAATTTTTATGTATTAGAAGATATTGCCGGCTAAAATCTGAGAAAAGTTATACCGTCAGAGTTTGCGAAGCTGTCAACATTACTAACCCTCGTATATATTTTAATAATATAAACCACTTTAGATTTGTATCTGACTATCTAAAAGTATTATATTTCTTAATGATTATGCATAAATAATCGAGACCACACACACACTCACACAAACATGAACATATCCATTATTTCATTTTATTAACACAAGCTAACATTAACATACTTATAGTGATAGAGCATCTTAGAAAAAATAAATAATAGAGAGTCTGGCAAACAAAATTATATGAAAAGAAAAACTTAATAAAAGGATACATTGTTCACGCCATCATGTTAACCTTTTCAGAAACTCACATACACACTTACTTATTTAGCTTCCAAATACAATAAATAAAATTATTAAGGAACAAAAAAAGCTAATGTGAAATAAAACAAGCATAACCGCAATAGATATTATGAACAATTTTTGTTTTTGCTTAAGTTGCTGTCTTTTCTTTTGCTCATGCGATACGTCTTTTCATTATAACTTTATTTTTAAACATAATATAACATGATAAATGAAAAGTCAACTGTATAAATATCAATGCACTGTGGGAGAGAAAATAAAGTTTGTATTTTAAAAATTTTATTAAGGAAATGCAATTCTTTGAAGAGTCTTCTTTATAATTTACATTTTATCGGTTACGCTCTATTAAACCAAAAAAATAACATAATTTCCCAGAATTCAATTGTAATACTATAGTAAATCTGTCATCAAATACGTTGAAAATTTGCATAGTAAAAAATCCTTAGAAATAAAAATCCTTTACGTAAAATAATAAAAACATGTTATTAACCAACAAACCAGTTCTTTTGATAAAAATATATATTTTAGCTCTAGAGCTTATATTAGAGTTCAGCTTAGGTTAGTTTGCACATGCTACAAGTTGCAAGCAACCGGCTCACTTGGGTTCAAAAAATAAGTCCCTTTGTGATACCTGATGTGGACAGTGAATGTTATGGTCGGTATTAAAGTAACCCGATGTACGAATAAACTGGTTTATTCTTTTTAGATTGCATTCCGTAAGATGTGTGAGTTCGGGTGATGTCGTACATGGCTCTGTGATAGGACAGAGCTGGGCATTGACTGAGGAGGTGCTTGACAGTTTTTTTCCTCCTCTTTATTTTACCAATTTCTTCAGAAGTCGTTAAAAGGGAGATTCAATTTTCTTGCGTGGGCACCTATGAAACAGTGCCCTGTTAGGACGGCAACGAGTAAACGCAGCTGATGTTGAAGGATCGCCAGTATGATGGCATTTTTAGCTCAATCATATCGGAGCAAGGTTGCTCTAGGAACTGCACAGGTGGGTTCTTTAAGCCATTTGGATTGTGGTGTTTCTATATGAGAGTTTATAAGCTTTTTAGTGGGCCCCTACTAGGTGGGCCTGTATCCCGTTCCTGCTAACGATAGCCTTCCTTGATTAGTTTGACTTCAATTATGTTGCCGAGCGTGCTTACGTGCCCTGTAACCCAGATAAGCTCCAGGAATGCGACGCCATCTTATTTAATGATGTCCTGCATATACCCTGTTCTACTTCAACCTTTTTATGCCCTTTTATGGCCGATATTTCGGCTTGGGTTATACTACAGTGATCTACTAGCTTAAAATGTATACTCTGTTGAAATTGAGAAATGTAAATGAACCCTCCCGCCTCTGAACCTGATTTGGATCCCTCAGTGTATACCTCAAGTTCATCTCCTCGGTATTGAGGATTATTAATTGGAGAGAGTGTAAGAGAGATTAACTCTGCGAACCTTTTTTCAGGCTTCAGGAAAGGCGAACGGTGGTCTATGGGTTTGTAAAGATTCTTGAACTGTATAATAATAGTCTAATAGCCATGGACTAGTAATTTCCATGCTCCAGCGGCACTGAGTCTTACTGACGAGTTCATGGCCCGCTCTTTGACCAATAGGTCGGCAAGACGCCAGTGTAACATTGTGAACAATACTTTTGAACAATACAAGATGCACCCGTAATGATTAAGGCCGTTATTCGTAATATTCTACCTATAATTTTGAAGCAAGTAGATTTGCCTAAGTCTGGCCCTCAAATGGTCACTTGACGACCGTTTCAAAGAACAATTTGGCTGTCTTGGGGTTGATAGCCCATCTATTTCCTATGGCCCTTAATAGGTATAGAGAGCATTGGCGGCCTTCACCGCCGCCCTTGCTTCCTTGTATTTTTGGGTTCCATGATAGATTACAGTGTAGGTCAATACCTAGGTTAACAGTTAGCCTGAGTGTGACTCCAATAATAGTTGGTGAAGCATGGTTTCTTCTATTTCCTTGTGAAAAGTACAAGCTCTGTCTTCATTGGATTAACGTTTAGGCCATTATAGATACACCTTCCAGTAATGTGACCTAAGGCTGATTGGAGACGATGCGAGATTGTATCTTGGTATTTACTAGATACGGCTACGGCAACGCCATCTGCGTAAATCACTAATTTTAAGCCCATGGAGGCTAGATCCATCAGTACTCCGTTTATGGCAAGGTTCCACAAGATTGGAGAGAAAACCAAACCTCGCGGAGTACCTCGCGGAGTACCGCGCTTAGCTGTTTTATATATGGTTGTACATCCCATCGTGTAAATTATGACTCTTCTGGCCAACAATACCCATCTGAAATTAGTTACTGACCGATTTCAGTTCAGTCTTTCAAGAGCCATGATAATAGTTTCTGCTTTGACGTTGTTGGTTGCTCCTTCTATATCTAGGAAGACAGCCAAAGCAAATTCAAGCGAGTGCAGTGCCGTTTCAAAAGACTTACTACCAGTGTAGGCATGCTGAGAGGTAGATAGCAGATTCGAGTTGATTACGGATCTAAGATATAGATCAATTAATCATTCCAATGTTTTTAGTGGAAACGATGATAAGGATCGACTTCCTGAATGCATGTTGCAAATCATAATTCAAAAACTGTGTATGCATTGCAAGACATTTCTTGGGTGCAACTATGCTTTGCAGAGAAATGTTTTGTATATAACCGGTGTTCAGGAAGGAAGCTGTGCAACTCATAGATAAAACATGCTGGGGAGCCCCCGTAGACTAGTAGATAGCGTACTAGATTATTAGTCTGGTGGTCGTAGGTTCGATTCTGCCTTGACGTTGGGTGTTTCTGCAGACAAGCAAAAATAGCTTCGCAGCTTGTGTTAAAAAATTTAAAAAAAAATTAAATAAAAAAAACAAAAAAACAACACGTGCTACACCTAAAAAAACTCAATCCGTCCGTACTTTAATCAATCCCAAGCTGTGTAAAAAGTACGGAAATCCTACATTTACTTATATCTATTACAGAAAGATTGATTAAAGTACGGAATATTAAGTGCTTAATTTAATTTTTTAGTTGATTCAAAATTATTCACGTGATTAAAGAATAAAGTACGACTCGTATTCAAAGCAAGTAGAAAATACTTAAATTTAGTGTTATGACATATGTTATAAGACGTAACAAATTTAACACAAATAGATAATCATATTATAGGAAATAAAAGTAACTAATTACTATGTCATTGCTGCTCAACAGTTTGCATACCAAAAACAATTTAAGGTATGCAAGATATTGATAGCCGATAACCGATTAGAAACATAAGGCATTGTTAAAGATTACATGTATGCGGCCAAAACAAAAGCTTAAATAATTACTGGTATAAAACTACTCTGTAACTCGTACTTATGTTGTCTGTGTCTTCTTTTATGTTTTGTTGTATCCGTAAACTTTCTATCGTTTACTTTTTTCTTCCTTTGTTTTCCCTATCTAATATTTTGATATTTCCAAAGTCTGGTATATGTCCAGTTTCCAGTATGTGTTGTGATAAAGCTGTTGTCTCTTTCTTTTTGATAATATCATTCTTATGTTCATTTATCATTGTCTCTAAAGCTCTTCTTGTAGTTCCAATATATATTAAATCATAGTTTTGTTTGTGGGTTGCCTTTACATTTAATTTTATAAACAACATTACATTGTTGTGTTTTTTCTACTTTGTCCTTTATTTTCGTAAATATTGTGTTCAAAGTAGAATTAGGTTTAAAGGGAAACTGTATGTTGGCTATTGTTGTTGTTTTTATTATTGTTTTTAGACTTAGGTTGTCTGTTAAGCGCGGTATTGTAATGATTCAATTAATGTTGTTGGTGTGAAATTGTTCGTCACTAATGTTAAGAACTCTAAAAATTAAACTCCTGGCTGTGTTTATTATTTGCGATTTCGGCTGTGTAGCATAAAAGTTCATGATCCTACCAGATGCAATGTCTTTAATGTACGAATCAAATATGATTTTATCATCCTGTCTTATTAGTACTGTGTCTAAATACGCAATTTTATTTTGGTTGTCAACAGTAAACTGAATTTTTTGGTGATAATTGTTGAGAGTTTTGAGAGTTTCATCTGTGTCGTCAAATTTTATAATGGCTAGAATGTCATCTACATATTTCACTATGTATTTTAAATAGATGTTTTTGTTGTTTAATTCAGTCGTAGCTTCGTCCAATAGACTATCAAGAACAATGTCAGCAATGGCGGGCGATATTGGGTTACCAACATTGGCATACCAAAAATTTGATTATATATTATTCTTTATTGTAAATAAAAAATATTCCAATTATTTACGGAACACGATTTCATTCATGTTAGTTCAATTTTTCAATACTTTTTGCTAGTTTTTGGTTATATCTCACGAATGTACAGCGATGTGATTTATTTGAAATAAATCTATTTTAAATACAAATACAAGATATAAAATACCCATTTTTATTTCTATTTAAAATATTTGTTTCAATACTTATTGCGCTATACAAACTAAAACAGCCTTTTTTGTACATAATCATATATACAAATGAGTATGTATGTATGTATCTGTGTATAGACTGCTCGAGTAACAAAAAATTTTAAAACTTATATCTGTTGCGAATGCGGCCAAAATGCGAGTTCAGAATACTAAAAACTTAAAAAAAAACCGAGAAAATTACCAAATATTTACTAAAACTTGCCATATTGGAATCAAACCTAAATACTCTTGAAAAGTCTATGAAATTATACAAAATGAAAGAGATTTTTGAAAAACGCTAAAATGACTCATTTTCCAAAGGAAAAGTTTAATTCGACAAAGTCTTTTTAATATTATTTTCAACTTTGTTCCACTTCTGCGTACGCAAAGTTTAGTTTGACAAATTTTGTGTTCTTTTGTTGGATCAACATGCAATCCAAACATAAAAACATACAACCAAATACAACTATGTATATACCACGAACGGAGAACAACACATCATTGCGAGTACACAGTTGACGATGAGTAGAGGCCAGGGATGGAAAAAGGGTTATTGATTTTGTACCATTTATAAAAACAAAATGTAATTTTTAGGGCAAGACGGTGCATTAAAAATTTTAGTAGTAAAAGTATAAATTAAAAATAAGTATGATCATGTTTTGAGATCAATGATTTTAATAACTACATTAATACAACCTACACATGTAAGTGTGTTATTTAAAAAATTAAGTAAGAAAGTTAATTGACTTCAATATGTACTTTGGTTGTAGCAAGATGTATACATATGTATATATCAAAAATAAAAGTAAGAATCTGCCATATATAACTTCACCTCAGTTTTTTATAGTTTTTTTAATTACAAAAATCTTTGAAGAAGGTAATTAGTCCAAAAATTTCTATGGGGAAAAATTCATCAAAATTTAACGAATATAACTTGTAACAATTTGAGCTTAAGTAAGAAAATAGAAATCTCTTCACTCATTGCGAAAAACAAGCCAATGAAGAAATTTACAACTTTTCGTTTTTGAAAGTTACATATGAGACCATAATAAGAGGTGGAAATTCAATGTCATTTATATTAGGAAATCTAAAGCAGGCAAATCAGAAAGTTTAAAAAGTAAAGATCTGCTTTAAATAAGCATCAAGGTCGAACTGTGACAAAAAAGTCAAAGATATCATAATAGTTCATACATTTGAGAAAAAGTTTGATAAGTGTGTTCCAATTAGAACAAAATTTGTTAACGCCAACGAACAACCCTGAATTACTCCTGAAATAAAGCTTTTAATAAGAAAACGTGATGAAATATATTTTAGAAGGATGAGATTCAAAACGGATGATCTTAGGGCTCTTCATAGGGCACAAACTGTATCACGGTTGCAAAATTAGGCAATCATGACGTCGATGTAAATCAGCTGAATGATGTATGTAATCTGATTTCCTCCTCTTCACTATAATGCCATCTACTCTAATGCGCTTAATATCATCAGAGGAGTTCCGCAGGGTTCCATACTTGGTCCTCTTCCATTCTGCCTCTATATAAATGATTTACCTGATACCTTGGTACTTAGTAAAATACAAATGTATGCGGATGACGTGCAGATCGATAATAGTTCCACTGTATCTGATATAACTACCTGAATAATGAACATAAACCAGGATATGGATAAAGTTATGCAATGATAATGCGTTATGCATCAATCCCTTTAAGTCTAAATGTTTATTGCTTTCAAGATCTTGTAAAATGATCAACAACTTTTGGATAGAAATAAATGGTAATTGTATTGATGGCCTGGCAGTAAATAATTTTTGTACTCTACGGTCTAAGTGAAAATTTTTGATTTTGAAGAAAACTTACAATAAAATGATATATCGTTTTTTTTTTTGCTTTTCCAAAATTACGATAAGTTTGTTTATTTACACAATTTTTTTGAGCCTCATCCGAAGATCCGAAGTTAACTAAACTCGTAATCGCTTTCTAGTTAAATATCTGAATAATTTTAATACAGCTTCCTTAAAAGCCGAACTATAATCGTATTGATACTACGGCAGTACTGAAAAAATTAATTCTAATTTTTCTTTGGTGATGCCTTTCCTAGAAGGGATAGAGAGCGCGTACAGGAAGGGATTTCCTGTACTGAATGGGGGAGAGAACCAACGCAAGGGAGATGTAGATGTGTAGATTGGGGGATACTTACAATCCTTTGGTAGCCTGTCAAGTGAATTATACTTAGGGTAGATTTGATGTTGTAGATGACCAATAAATAGGCAGTCTTTATTTTCGGTTAGCCAAGAGAGACCACGATGTATGGCTTTTTTAAGTTTATTTTTAAATTCAAAATTTAAGTTTAGTTTTAAGTTCAAATTTTAAATTCAAAAAGTTAAGTTTAATGTTAAATTCAAAATTCAAGCTTAACTTTAAGGGCAAAATTTATGTTTAATTTTAAGTTTAATTTTACGACTTCTAGAAAAATAAAAACCGAAAGAATGTTGTCTTGTGGCTCAAATAGAAAATTAACTCCCCAAAATTTTAAACCTAACAAAAAAATGAAAAGCGATGATTGGGACTTCAGAGTATCCAATACTGGTATTAGTTACTCAAATGGATAAATAGAAAATTAATTTACTTAGTATCGAACTTCCATGGTAATGAATATGTATCTGTATCTAGATGAGATCATAAAGGAGAGCAAAGTGAAGTAAGTTGCCCAGTAGTTATTAGAGATTATAATACCTTTATAGATGGAGTCGACCAAGCATATCAATTACGTTCCTTTTATGGCATCCATCGAAAGGCAAAGAAAAGGTGGCATAGAATTTTCTGGGCTCTCACTAAGACTGCCTTTATGAATTCGGATATTGTATTTTGCCAACTCAATAAAAAAATGTCTTTGTTTCAGTATAGACGATCCGTTGCCCAAGGATTAATTACATATAAGAAACTTTCTGTTAACAAACGAATCATGCAACTTCTAGCAATAGAAGGCGCCGCGGAAAAACGGAATCTGTAACCGCAGATGTAGACTAGGTAACCTCGGTGTACACTGGCCTACACTTGTAGAAACTCGAGAAAGATGTGAGGTCTGCTGCATTCGAAAAATCCAGTCGAGACCATATTCAAAATGTAGCAACTGCGGTGTATTTTTGTGTTAAAAAAAATGTTTCACTGAGTACCATGACATAAACTAAATATATACTCTTTAATTTTTCACGTGATCTCGAAATTTACTTATTTTTTAACGCATCAAAGCTTTAATATCTTTAATATAAATGAACTTCTTTTTTATAAACATCATGAAATAAAATTGAAAGTTTTTGATAATAAAACACAACTTTTTTCGAAAAAAAATTTCAGCAAAATCAGGATCCATTGACCTAAAGGTACTCCTGAGAACCAGGGCTATTCCATATCCTTCCCGATCTGTCAAAAATATGAAACTTGGTTTTTAAACTTAAATTGTACCAAAAACATAGATCTTATAAAAAATAGTAATTTTTTAATTGGGCAATAAAGGGTTATTGTAGATTCAACTAATTCATTTAAACCTGCTGCTGTTGTTTCAACGACGTTATCCATCATCTTTGCTGATTCAGTTTGTACCTCAGCAGCATCAGCCATTCTTTTTAAAGAATTAGCTTTTGCCAAATGGGAGGTTGGTTGCTCATTGTCACTTCATTGTTTTATAGTTCATTTTGGTGCTGGGAAGTTTCCGGGGTTGTATTTAGTTATTGTTTTGCCTACATACATATAAAATTGTAAAATATAATGGCTTTGGAGTATTTAGCGTATAATTTATTGAAGAATGAGGCAGTTGATAGTGCTCCTTCAGTCCTTTTGAGTTGGGAGCAACAGAATTTAAGAAACTCTACCGCTTAAGTTCAGAATTGGCTAAAGAAATTGTTTTCCAACTTTCTAAAAGGTTCTAGGATCACTGGAAGTAAAATATAACACTATTTACCGGGGTTAAAAAAAAGTTTGTGAATAACATTGTGGCTAGTGCAAACATCAAAATATGTGGTTAAAGCTAACACCTGCTAAAGGTGTTAAAATTTACTGAATCGCACTGCAGGTCTAGAGTTAGTTCAGGAAGTGTGGAATACTTATTTTTTATTTGGCTATAACGTTTTGAAGCTTAATTCGATTAGAGCTACGAGTATCTCAGTTGGTATTCTACTACAAATCTTACGTTTATCTTCAGGAAAGTGAAAGAGTCCTTGGAGCCCAAGATTTAGAGACATTTGAGAGAAAGTGAAAAAACCCATAAACCAGCCATTGAAAAAATTGGCGGGTAAAACTTTGTTCTGTTAATGTGGTACATTAGCGTGCGCGGCCGATGGTGATTTTCAATGAAAAAATGATAGTAATAAGTGATCTTCAGGTAGTTAAAATGTTTCAAATTTGTTTCTGCAATTAAGACGAGATTGCAATTAAGCTTAACTGCTTAAAGTAATTAATAAAGATTTTCCTTTCTTTCTGTTCTTCATTTCCTTATTTTACTTTTCTTTCACATTTTTCAGTGGACCCCGCCTATACCGCAATACCCGAACTTACTCTATAGAAAAAATTTCAATAGGTTTATTCTATAGCATACAAACAAACGTATTCACCTTCTTTCAATCACAAATAGTACGAGTAGGAGGCCCAAGCGAATTTAAATCGTTGGACAACTTTTTCCAACTAATTTTTAAACTATATTTATTTCTATTATACTCAAAAATTTATTTTCCGAAATCAAAACCACAACTGACTGATTTTAACATTTTATTCTCAATGTTAACGATATATTCGCAGCACAAAAACCAATTTTATATATGAAAACATTTACGTTTTCATTCGAGTTGTCTATCGAGTCACTGTTCGTTTAGAAATAATGTAGAGAAATCTAAATCCATGTTCTTTCTTATAGAATGCGAATGAAGGTATTCTTTCTTAAATCAGAAATAGGATATAAATGTTTTGTAGAAATATTTTATGTAAAAGAAATATCTATATTATTATAAATCGTCATCACAAAAAATTTAAAATTTTTGTTTTGTACATTTTTAACTAGTATGGATATACTGATTTAAAATATAAAAGTAAAATTTCAATTTATTACCATAAAGCTTATAAGTCTACTAATATAATCATGGCAATAAAGGACGATTATGCTTCTCATCTAAGTATTTGTTTTACATCTTTTATTATAGAGTAAAAACATTATGACACAGACCAATAAAACACCCACAAACAACATTATGGTAACACTTGAGTATTTGAAAAAGTGCATGAACTAAAAATCACAAATGTAAATATCATAACAACAATAACAGAGTACAACAACATGTCAAATAATCAACAAGGATTTAAAACAAAAATAAATTACACCAGAAATGAGAAATAAATCATACTAATTTGTTGCATCTTGGGAATTTTTAGCTATAAGGAATGTATGAACATACACATACATACATAGATAGATGTTTATACCGGAATACTTCCAGAAGTTTATGAGAGTGAAAACCATGTTTACACATACTGTTTGCATTCAAGTATACTGTAAAAGTTAATACTTAATTACAGGGTTTTCGAAATGTTATAGATTGAAATTTAATGTGATTAATTTTCTCCTCGTTCAATATACTGAAGTTTAATTTAAATCGTTATTACTAAAAATTAAATGAAGAATGTCATTCTATCAAGCTCGGATCGTGAGTAATTTTTTCTTGAAATAGCTTTCATAATGTAGCAACCCATCGATCTTATCAAATATCTTCCAAGATTACCGACTGTATTTCCAAAACTACTACAAATTTACAAGAAGCTTAAAAATTCCTTGAATGTAGCTAAATATGTACATAAGGGAAAAAAACTTTATTTACTACAAGATGCATAAAAAAGTAATAAAATTTAGAAAAATCTTTAAGACCTCATTTTATCCAATTTTATATTTAAGAGGATATCGCTACTTTAATTTAGTCAAGTCTCAACAAATCAAACTTGGATCAAAGTCTTAAAAATTTAAACTTCATAACCTTAGTGAAGTCGAACATTTTGTTTATATTTTCGGTTTAACTCGAGATATATTTAAATTTTGTTTCTTAAATAAAAGAGATACTAAGGTGCACTATTTCAGTAACTTAAAATTTCAATATTTGTATATGTATCCACACTACTTTCAACGCGAGAAATCTAAATTTTGCCGTGTGCCTGCATTTGAATGAATTTATATGATAGTAATAACAATTGTTTTTTTATTTTTTCAGTAAAAAAAAAAAAATTTAAATTTAAAAATTGCACATCTTTAGACTGCAAATTCTTGGTACCACATGTAATCACAACTCGTACTTAAGTATTCACTTCCATACACTTTTATTATCTGCTTGCTGCTGTTGAGACAAGTGACAATTAAACTGGGTATGTCATCTGTTATAGCAACAACCAACAAGATCATAAAGAACGCAACAATGGCTGCAGTAATACATAGCAGTAGTTCAAGCTGCAGATAACTCTTGTCAACACTTAACATGAACTTTATGATATGAAAAATAAGAAACACGCATTTCATTGTTTCATGACACGAGACAAATATTATGAATATGAAGCAGATACGAGAGCCTTCAGCTACAAACAAAAAGTTAAGTTCGTTAGGTTAAAATATATTAATTTTTCTTATATTTTTCAAAATTTATTTTATAAGGGTTACAATATTTATGATCAAATAATTGTCTTCTACAAGGCTTTTGAATCAAATTACGAAATCAGACTAATGAGGTAAGAAATTTCGTTTCATAAACTCTAGTAATATTTAAAAAATATTTCAAACAATATTTATTTTTTACACATAAATTCATAAATATTAATTAATATATTTCAATAAGGAAGATTACTATATTATATTTTTTTCAATAAAACTATTTTGAAGATGTTTTATTGCATACAAACATGTGTACATATTAGAACTAAATTATTTTAAAGTTGTTCTTTTCTAACCTAATTTGCTTTAAACCTTTTCTATGATCAAAGCTCAAGTTTCATGTAAAATCTATTGATTCAGGGAAAGCAAGATATTAGAGTAACTTCAGGTAATGTGAAATATGCGGCCAATGTGAAACCCCCACGTATTTCTTAAACTAAGTGTAACCATCCGTAAGCATCTGTAAATATAGTTTGCAGAAACACATTAGCAGCACGTGCCATTAGTTTTCAGTTGGCGTGTTAATGAAAATATGTGTATTATTCGACTTTACTTTGTGCGCACATTCAACGAAGTGTTTTGTTCTAAATATTTAGAGCTTGTCCAGTTTTTTTAATAATACAATACAAATAGTGTAGTAAATAATATCTTTCATCAGTAAGTATTTTGATTTAATAAGTTTTATAAATTTATATATTTGCCAGTCGGCAAAGTTAGCTGCAAAAGTATTCAGTGTCCCTAGTGCCATACTTAACAGAATGGCAAGAAGAGAAGCCATCTATTGTCAAGGCCATTTGGATGAAAGCCAGTTTTTTCCAAAGAACTGGAAAGGGAATTGGCAAAAGATGCCATTGAAATGGAAGCTCGTTATGGTGGTCTTACTAGCAGTGATATTCGGTCATTAGCATTTCAACTTTCCAAAAGAAATGGAATTTTGAATAATTTTTTTGTTATGAAAAAGTGTACTGCAAAATGCAGCTATAAGACAAAATAATTATGGGCCCCCTTAAAAATTTAACCCAATAAAGGATTTAGGAGATTTACTTGAGAAAATGCAAGAAAAGTCACTGTTTGCTAGAGCATACCTTAAAGTTCAAACGGATGAAATTGATATAAATAGATTTAAATGTATTAGCATTTATCAATTAGACAGAAATATTTTTAAAGCTTCTGATTTCATCGCAGGCAAAACAGTTCGTAATTCATCTCAGAGAAACACACTAAAGCATCATACGAAATTGCCAAAAGTTCAAGTGCTGCAGAAATTCCCATAAGCAGTGAGCTTGTATCCATCCATCTTCAATATAACGTGTATATCAAATATAAATGACTGCATTACTCCTTGGCAAATATCGCTTCCTCCAAAAATATAGCATTTGTCGACGAGCCCTCAAGGAAAAAAAACGAAACCGACCGTTCTTACTAAATTCCCATAAAAAGAACCAATTAGAACAAAAGTTAAGCTCATTTAAACAAAAAATGAAACCGCAAAAATCGATAATGATCAATGCCAAGAAGGTCACTAAATTCAAAAAACGTAGTGGGTACAGAGAATCTTCTTCAAGTGATTCAGAAACAGATTTAATTTTAAATGACTGTGGTGGTGAAGAACTTTTCTCTGACGTTCCACCTACTACTGGCACTAAATGCATATTTTGCAACTTTTTTTTCAACAAAGATAGTTAATCAAGAAAATTGACGCACAGTTTATAGTGCGATAAAATTTGGGCCCATGAAAACTGTCTTAAAAAAAACTAAGCAATTTTCATTTGCGAATCGTGTTTAAGTGCATAAATATTTTAGGAAGATGAAATTACTCTGAGCATTTGGTATTATAAAGCTGTATGTTCCTTTTATCCTTATGTACTCTAGATTCAGCAGAAAATAATTCTGGATAATAATTGTAACCTTAAGTACGTAATTTGATTCAATTTAATAAAATTTTTGTTGTATTTTCATATTTTACCATGGAGGATTTTTATGTTTTTAGTTATAAATTAAAAATAAATAAATAACTATTTTCTCATCAATTAAAGTTTTTTAAATTATTGTTTCGTTTCTGGCAATGTTGTACTATTCCACATTACCCACCAGTGGCTTCTAAATGAAGCTTTTTGAGCAGATTCAGTTTTTTATTATATAACTATTCTTATAGTGTTGTAAAAATATTGAGTATTTGAGTTCCGAGTACTCAAACCGTATATATTTCCCGATACTCAATATACAAAACTAACTGCCCAATACTTTCAGAGATGCATTTCCATATGTATATAGGAAAATTTTACTTGAAAAATTTTTTAATTAATACAACTCGGTTCTGAGGAGAAATAAGCACATTTAATTCATTTCCAATACCTAATAAGCCTGTCCGTTTAGTTAGATATTTTTAATGGATTATTAAATTTGCTAACCATTAATTATTATGGAGTACGTGTAATAATAAAATCGAATTTTAATCCATTCAATACTTACATATATTTTTTTTTAAGATTGAAAAAATATTGAGTAGTATTGAGTAGTCAAAAGTAGCCGCTTTTTACAACACTATATTCCTAACATAAAAAATTTGCAATTTTTCTAAAACCGATAAGTAAACGTATTAGAATTCATCTGATGAAAATTATAGTAATAGTAAAAAAAATATTTTCATCTTAAAATTTTAAAATAACTAGTCACTTTAAAAAAAATGAAAAATCAAGATGAATCGAAAAGGTGATTTCGCAAAAGTCAATCTTAAGAAGACAGGGAACATCGTAGTAATCTTGTATTTCAAATATTTTTGCATTTTTAACTATTTTTTTATACATATTTGCTGTGTGACGCTCAAGATAGAAACTATAGAAAACCTAAAAAATTAAAAATATTGACTTTTTTGAGAGCCTAAAAGTACTACCGGATTCTTCATCACGTTCTACATAAATTGGCCCCACTCATACAGGCGAATTGAAAAAAACTTTTAAAATAAGCAAAAAAAAACTCGTTGTATACGTTTTTTTTAAATTGACCCATACACATGCAATCTATTATTACAAAAAATACTTTGCTTTCGTTCTTTTAAAAATAGAAAAATTGAATATAAAATGTTAAAGAATAAGGAAAAAGTTACTGCCAGTCCCACGATGTCACAAGTATTAGTTCTTTCGTACAACTACATTTAAAACAAAAACAAATTTCAAAATTTTGTTTTAAATGTAACTGTACGGAAGAACGAATATGTGCGACATCCTGGGACTGGCAGTTAAAATATTATTATCATTGGTGCTGGTTAACAATAAATACTACTTTGATCGCATGAAAACTATAATTTTCTGCAAATTTTCATAAAATTTGAAAAACGCAACTACTTGCCAAAAAAAGCCTGTTACACAGTTGAATTTTTAGACCACGCTACCATACTTTTTTAGCACACATTCTATATTTGGCAGATCGTCCGATTATGTATGATAGTGAATCACGGCCTTAAAGAACCTTCAATAAGTAGGTATTTGTGTAAATAATCTTACAAAAATTCAAATTTTCCAGTCCTAGTAGGTAACGCCAAATGACTAAATATTTCTTTTATTGATTTTGAACCCCTTTGCCTCCAACAAAGCCCACAATAGTCCCAAAAAATATGTCTATCTTTTTTATTTTGTTGGACGTAGTGATAGCGCGCTATCATCTAGTGGCCCTACGAAATCTCCACCGGCACCACCCTGGGACCGTTATTAACATTTCATCAGGGTGGGTGGTTGTATACGTGTCATTCCTACGTCCTCCTTAAAGTAAGGAGGTTCGGAACTACGGTGCATCGCTCCTTTAAGATTGTATATATATAATTTTCGCATAGTTTCCAGTGCTCTGCATGGTTTAACATAACGCTCACGATATTTTCGGCTGTTAAGGTTCTCCCTAAATTGCTATACAAGGCTTGCCTCTCATCCACCCAATTTGCGCATTCGAAAAGTATGTGACTTGCATTTTCCTCTGGCGCCCCACATAGATCACAACTGCTTGCGTCTTTCAGTTTAAATCTGTGAAGGTATTTGTTGAAACTGCCATGGTCTGTCATAGCTTGGGTTAAAAAATATCCCATGTTTCCATGTCGCCTCTCTATCCATATTCTAATATTAGGGATCAGTTTGTACGTCCAACTCCCAGTCTCCTCTTGGTTCCAACGTTCTTGCCATTTAGTTATTATGTTGTTTCTGGCACTTTCCCTTATCTCAGAAATTTTCCTTCTGTCTTCAAGTGGGTCATTTCTATCACCATAAATTTGCTTGGTGTGGGTGTATATTTCCTTTCTTTCCAACATTATTAGGTCTATTGGCGGTATACCTGCCAGAACTAGTGCCGCACTTGTAGATACCGTACGATACGCTGATATAGTACGCAAAGCACTTAATCTCTGTGGTTTCTGCAGTTCTCTTTTGTTGTGTTTTAAATCTAGTGCTCTGAGGAAGGTTGGTGCAGCATACAAAAGTTGTGATTGCACTACACTGCTTAGTAGCTTTCTTATAAAAGGCTTTGGTCCGCCACAGTTTGGCATTATTTTAGCTAGCGACATGGCTGTACGCAGGCCTTTTTCTCTGATGTTAAGAACGTGCTGCGCGAAGCTAAGTTTGTCATCTAATTGTACGCCAAGATAGCATAAGCTTCTCTTAAATTGAATCTCGCTATTCTGCAGCCGCAGCTTGGGCATCTGAAAGCCTCTGCGTTTTGTTACTAGTATCGCCTCTGTTTTTGGCACCGCTAACTGCAAGCCGTTTCTCCATAACCACCTGCTGCATCGATATAAGCTATCGTTTGCAGTGATCTCTAACAACTCAGTTGTTTGCTGGCTTACCACGAGCGCAATGTCATCAGCATAGCCAATCAATTTGGCACCATCTTGTAGTTCTAGCTTTAATAAATCATCGTACATTACGTTCCAAAGAAAGGGTCCTAGTACTGAACCCTGTGGCACGCCTGCTGTTATTCGGTATTCTTTCATACCATTTTCGGTGTCATATAACAGGATTCTATTATCGAAGTAGTCTGCTACTATGTTATAGAGGTAGTTGTCTACCCTTTTGTTCTTGAGTGCTTCTAGAACAACTTTCCTTCTAACTGTGTTGAACGCATTTTTCACGTCTAGTGTTATGATTGCGCAATATTCTGCTGTAACTTTGGCATGAGCCGCCATGCTAACCACGTCATTAATTGCGCGGATTGTTTGGCTAAGTTCAAATCTAACTTTACGCATTTATTTTTTTTTTAATTTAAGAAATTTTTTAAAAATTTAAATTATTCTTATTAAGAAAGATAGATTGGAAGAACATCATACTAGTGGAATGGACCAGCACTAATTTCGAAGTCGCTACGCCTTGCCATCAGGGTTGTTTGTTCGATTTTGCCAATTTTTTTACTTAGTGCTTTGTTTTTGTGCTTGATCTTAGTGCCTGTAGGAATTCAGTTCCCAACTCTGCTTAGAGCATGTTTATGTTAGAGGCAGCGTTAGCATATTTTTTTTCAAAAAACTTGCCTTTCCAGAAAAAAAAAACTTTTTTTAATAAAAAAAACTTTTTCTTTAAAAAAAGTCAAAATAATAAACGAAAAATTAGATTTCATTTTTATTAAAAATATTTTATAAAAAAATATATGTTTTTTCTAACTAAAACAAAACATAACATAACATAAACAATATTACATACATAATATGTATGTATGTAAACGTTATATAAATAATAATAAAACGTAAAATTAAATTCATTTTTGGAGATCTAATTTGTCGTTTAGAAGAAATTTTAAATATTTACCATTTTAGATTATTCTATAATGTCATTTAATATTGTGTAATAATATCATATACATGCACATTGTTTTATTAAACTTCAAAACTATTTCTTTAGATTGCTTAAAGTTTGTACAATCACTGTTATTTTTTTTTTCAAAAAGTCTTTTGCTCTCAAAATACCGCATAAAGTGGGAATTTCTAATTTGTTTCTAATATTATTTTTGTTTAAATTAATTTTTGAAAAAATTCGTTCTACGTTTGCTGTAGATATAGGCAACGACAAAATTGAATAAACTATTTTTTTAAAAAGGGATTTTGTTGAACAACTTAGGATCTCGTCTGCGCCTGCTACATCGTCTATGGTCCTTACATCCTGTGCACGAGGTTCCTAAAATCAATAATTTTTTACAAATGATTGTAACTAGTACAATAATCTTATCGTTTTTCTTTAAGTATTTATCCATGTTCCGTAAAAAACTCCAGTTGAATTTTCTACACAACGAATAAGTTGCAAACTTTCAACTATTCTTATTATAATTATAATAACAGCGTCGTCGTTTTTGTGGGAGTAAAAACAAATCAACATTGTTGTATAAAAAGGGAGTAAAAAACAAGTAAGAGAGATATATTCGGCTGTGCTTCACCATAGTATGGAGTGACGAAAGAAGTCACAATCACGAAAATTCACGCCCACGAAATACGAAAAATAATTTAAAAAAAGAACTTATATGGAAAAAATTACATTAAAGCAATAAAAATTGCCACTCACCGGCTCACGGACGCACCCTCACGTGATGGAAATAAAAAATCAATCACGATCACGCATTATTGGTTCTAATCTCTATTTCATAGTATAGGCTGATTTCATAAACACAGCTTGCAAAGCAACACTGGAAGCATGAGTTTACAAGGCATTCTCGTGTTGCTTTGCAAACTGCGTTTATGAAGTCAGCCATAAATTATGAATTTCGTAACAGATTTGTAACACTTTCTTGTCTAGAGTGCATGCTAAGATTTCAAAAAAGTTCATCACCTCCAAAACTTTTTCGAGCCTCCACTGTAACAATAATAATAACAACAATGTGTATTGAAATCTTTTCATTTAATATTATAATATTTGAATATATAAAATATATGAAATATGTGTATAAAATGAAAAATCAGCAACAAGTGCAAATAAACAATAATATAAATACCCTGTATTAATTTATCAAAAAACGAATCTATTATAAAATTATAAAACGAAATTGATACATTAAAAAATCATTCATTCGTACTGACCGATTCGATTCAGAAATTCTTCCTTCACATATATTTAAGTTAAATAGTTAATATTTCTAACTTCTAGCAAACATCTGACGAGGTGCAAACAGATGCACACTAATGATAAAGGTTTAGCGACAGGCGAAACGGTATTGTCCTTACAATTTCCAATCAGTGTGACTCCACTATATCTGAAAATTATCTCATTGAGCAAAAAGTGTTATTTCAACTCCAATACAAAAAAAACGATTTTCCCTCTCTTATCAACATAACAGATGAAACATTTCACTATTTATTATTGCAATTTTTCAATAATGAAAACTTAGTGGCATTATATTTCCAAATTTTTAACAAACTCAACATAAATTTCGCGGTTAGTTTTGGCTTGCAAATTGTGTGATGTCCAAACGTCATATTGCAAATATTTTTCACATTTTACTGTTTAGCAACTTTTGCGAACGCATGATTAACCAGCAAATTTGCATTCGAGGTGCCTGTAATGCATTTTGGATTATAACGTTGTGCTGTCAAATATTTTAACTATCATTCGCTAAAACAGACATGAGGAAATGTATGAAATTAACACACACACACACACATACTAATGTTACAAATCATGTTAGCATGTGTCGGTGGATGTTGTGTACGTTACATTAGGATGATCATCATCATTATTCTAACCCCCAACATTTGTTTGGAGGCACATTTGCATACATTGTAAATTTCTAACAACAGCATCACGTTCTTATCATGGGAGTGTATGCTGCAAGCTATATTTTTTTTTGTATAATATTCTCATGTTGGTTTCAACATTGAGATTTATAGCATTTCTTTTATATTAGTTTTTCTTTATACAAATTTTCACGCTTTGTAGCTGTGTGGTAGATATTAGTTTAAGGTTTCATGTACGACCTTTAAATATGGTAAATGCAAACAAAAACTACTATTTTCCATGAATAAGTTTTATCAAATGTGAGCAAATAGACTCGTACATAAAAAATCATGTTTCATATTGCATGTTGATTGTATTAGCATGATATGAGCAGTACATTATATTCCACTGATTTGTTTTCTCGTTTTTGCAACATCAACAATGTTGATTTAGAATAATTTTTATTGTTAAGTACATTACGTGTTTGGCGTTTATTAAAAACTATAATAAAAACAGTAAAGAAAAAATGCTAATAATTTAAGATTGTGCTGATTTATCAGAAATGATTAGTTTAAGCATTGATATTGATAAATTTAGTCGAACTGCATTGAGAAATGAAATTAACATATTTTTGATGGGCTCGAATAGATTGCAATTATACGATTTCTTTATAATTTTTATGACAAGAAGCACTTGCTGGGGCAACATGCGCATATATTTGGTGCTGGATCACACTTCATCAGCACCAGCATATGTCCAGCTAGACAGATTTTATTGATATATCATTACTATATTTCAGCTAAAATTTGCTGAAGAACAAATATGGGACTTACAAGAACAACACTCATTTCGTCTTCACGTAAAGTAAAACTTATTTGAAAAACCAAATTTTGTTCTTTTTATGAAAAGTAAAGCTGCGAAGAAAAAATTTTTCATTCTCAATGTGGTTCCGATTTGTAATAATGTTTACATTATTTTGTGTATGTGAGAAAAACTAAGTTAAAAATTTGCTACATTTTGAATTTTTTTACAGCATCTAATGTAGGTTGATTACTTAACCGTTTTGAGTTTTGGAAATTAAAGAAAAAATACACAGAAATACATCCCTGAACTCTAATTTTAGTGTATTTTTCTAGCATTTCGACCGGTATCTCACCAATGGAACCGTAATGTTACCTGCCAGGGCGGGAATTATGGCTGTATTATCTTTGTACACAAAATACTTTACGTGTCACTGCAAAAAATAGTCTAGTGAGGTTAAATCGCATTATCTTGGCAGCCAAATTAAAAAATATTAACTGAATTTTTTTGCAGTATTTTTGAGATTGTAAGAACTTTACAGTATACCACATGATTATGGGACTCAAGTCTGAGAATTGCTCATGAAAGTATCCCTAAAAGTAAGAACTTCTTCATCATTCGTTTTGTCAAGTCAAGGCTGCATTAATAATTTGATGGCCATAGAAATAGTTTTATTCAAGGTGGATATTTTCTATATTTTAACAAGGTTATATCTCGTTATACCGTACGTGTACTTATTATTTTCCATATTGAAATATTCAATGTTCTTCTGGCTTAAAAATGTAATTATTAATTATTAACGCAGCCAACTTGGCAAAACGAATAATGCAGAAGTTCTTATTTTTTGGGCTACTTTAACGTGCATACTAACGTTATACTATTGTAGTTGTCTTTTAATTAACTACAAAAGTAAACAAGTAAGAGAGATATATTCGGCTGTGCCGAATCTTATATACCCTTCACCATAGTATGGAGTGACGAAAGAATTACAATTAAGCAAAAAAAATTGCCATTCACCGTCTCACGGAGGCACCCCAACGTGATGGAAACAAAAAATTAATCACGATCACGCATTGTTGGTTCTAATCTCTATTTCATAGTATAGGCTGATTTCATAAACACGGCTTGCAAAGCAACACTGGAAGCATGAGCTTACAAGGCATTCTCGTGTTGCTTTGCAAACTCCGTTTATGAAGTCAGCCATAAATTACGAATTTCGTAACAAATTTGTTACACTTTCAACGTCCTTATCAATAAGCCAGTGGTCTTCGACTAAACAAAGAAATGATTTGAAACGTAAGAACGGGATTAATAATGAAGAAATTCTCCCAAAATATATAAAAAATATCGACACCTATTGCATAAATCTGTTAGTCTAATGGTTAAAATATTCCAATATTATCTTCATATTGAAAATAATTTAAAGCTATCAAAAATTCTTAAAAAAAAGATCGAACTTTTTAAAATAAAAAGTAAAAGTAATAAAAATAACTAAAATGTATCAAAAATTAAAAAAAAATTAATTAATAAATGGTTGGTCAGGTTTTGAAACCGTAACTTCTTAAGCGGTGGCACGGTTCGAATCCTGAACACAACACAATGCTATTTTTTTTTTTAGAATTTTCGATACATTTTAGTTGTTTATATTAATTTTACTTTTTTTGTTCCACAATTTATTTAAAAAACCATGAACAATCTCATTTACAATATTTTTTTTTTATTTTTGCGTTTTTTCCAATTTTATGAATCATAAAAGGTTTATTTTTCAAAAATATCCAGTGTGTTATCAGATAGGATTAAGTACAGTGATAAAATAATTATATAATGAATTTAGTAAGTTGTCGACGTTTTTATTTGATATAATATAATATTAATAACAAAAATAATAAAAATAACTTGACGGTGTAAGAAAAAATATTAAATTATAAAATATAACAACATATTTTAATTCATTATTTTAATTTAATTTTTTCTTTGAAACTCGTATGATGTACGTATGTATGTAAACTAGTGGTATTCTGATAGTTGTCTTTTTAAAATTTTGTTAACTTTTCCATTTACTTATCTGTATTGCGGTTGGAACAGACGATAAAGGTTTTGGTTCAATATAACCTGTATATTTCTGATATAGAAACACAATGGAATTTCAACCACAATTGATTTAAAAAATACGAATTCGGTAATTCATATTCAGCCTGCTAAGAAAACAGATGAATTTAATTAAAAACATTTTTTATTTAAATCTTCTTCTGCGTTTACTAATTAAGACAGAGATCTAAATATGAAAAATTACGATAAAATCGCAAACAGAAAGTATTTTGCTCTAAAATCCAACCCATAATTCGGCTAATTTTCGTAATATTTAATCATTAATCCGCGTCCAATTCCGTAGTGCGTGCTATCGACATGCGATATTCCGCAAAACTATGATTTTTTAGGTGTTTTTAATGAATGTAAGACCAGTTTATTTTATATGAATATGAAGAAATCAATTTTTTATCTCCTAAGATCTTAACTTATCAAAAATAAAATACAAATATGTATGCATATACTATTCTTGGAAATTTTCCCCAATAATTCCGATCTAAAAATCCAAAGTTCATATGTATGATATGTACGATAGGAACTGATTGTTTGAAAAATATTTGATGAATTGCGAACTATTCTTAGAATACATTTTAATTCAGCCCACATTAAATTATTCAATTGGATAATGCAATCTAGAAGCTAAATATAAAAATGTGGAAAGTAGGTATTTGCAATACTTTTATTCAAAATACAATGCATTTTATTCCAAATACAAAATAGTTTTTTAATAAAAGTTTATTTTCACAATGGAAATTATATTTTTTAAGTTTTTTTCCTCTATAATTTTGCTGTTTTTTAATCAATATTGAATCATACAATATTATTGATGTTCGCATATTTTTAAGAATTTTCGGCATTTTATAAATTTTTTCAAGACTTTTGGCTGCCGATTGCCAATTATATTATTTTTTTTTTTAAATTTGGGAATAATTTCCAATATTGCAGTTGCAATTTTTAGAATATGCGCTATTTTCGCGAGGTTTTAAATTTTTTAGCTTCTTTGCTAATTACATTTTGAAGCTTGATATCAAATTAAATTCTTACATCAAACTTTGTTTTTATTTTATAGAAAAATGGCAATTAATTGAAGTGCCTTTGAAGATTAACTCACTGATGTTACAGAATGAAAGAAACATTTCTTATCAAATTCTAGCCGCGACGATAGTTTTCTGCTTTGTCATGTGTTACTAAGTATCCAAACAACATTTTAATTGTCAAGAGATTCTTTATCACATTGTGCAAATACAATAATAATACCGGGTTCTGATATACTGCAGATACGCTCTGCACCTGAATATAGAAAACAATTAAAATTACACAAGTATAAAACAGGATATAAGCATAAATTTTACCTTTCTTCTGAAATCATAAATAGTCATAAAAAATTAAAAATTAATACATTTTTAAAACAAAACTAAAATTCAATTTTATTGATTTTGTATATCAACTCGTACATAGTGTCTTGACGATCCATTACATTTCTTTAATATAAATAATATAAAAAATATTGATGGTTATTTATATACGAAAAGAAAATGTAAACGAGAAAAAATACTGTAATACGCATGGAAAATATTCTACTAATAAACTTACAAAAAATGTTTAAAGAAACAAAAAAAAAAAATTTTACTTTAAGACTGTTTAGTTTACACATGTAGACACACAATTTGTACATGTGCTCATGAACGCATTTCAGTATGTGTGTAATATATGTGTGACAAAAAGGGCCAATTTACAACAAACACACCAATTTCCATCAAGAATTTGAAGTTTTAGAATTTTATAATAAATAAGATATATATTGTGTTCTTAAATGCGTAAACTACTATGAAAAATACAACTGCTATGTGGTGTACAAGAAGCGGTTGTGACTACCAACCAGTAGGTTGTTGGACTAAATTCCCACGCAACTTTTTCAAAAAATTTTTAAAAGTAAAATTATTTCGAAAACCCTTTTTTTTGCTCATATTTTAGTCGTTAATGGACCGACTGCAATTATTTTCAGTCTAAACCTTCGTAGAACACCGTACAAGAGATCTGCTTCATAAAATTGACCGTAGGACAGTTGGGGCCATAAAAAACAACAGAATAGGAAATTTAACAAAAAAAAGTCTTTTGGCTATATCTCATTAATTATTGAACCGAGTTTTGTTATTTTCAAACCGAAAAAATTTGTGAAAAATTCCAAGAGAATGGTATAAAATTTATTTCTCTATGTTGTGTTTTGGCCTTAATTCTAACTACACCAAAATGTAGCAGACGGACAGACGGATAGACGGACATCGCTCATTCGACTTCTATATCTATAAGGATCCAGAATATATATACTTTATGGTGTCTTAAATGAATAATGAAGAAATTACATACGGAATGACAAACCTATATATCCCCTTTCCAAATTTTTTGGTGAAGGGTATAAAAATATTTAGGAAAAACATTACGAAAATACCTAGAAAGAGGAAGCGGTGCCTCAGCGGCCTAATTTGCATTTGCCTGTTTCGATACATATTATGCAAAGCAAAGCATGTTATCAGACTAACGGATGGCCTTACGAGTTTTAAATTCTAAATAAAATGTGATGAGAGATGGCTAAACATTTGAGAGGAGAAGTTTTAAAGTGACAGTTTTGCTTTAAGCCCATTTAGCAAACATTTTAAAAGCTGTGTAAGAAATGGGAAATATTTAAAGGTTCAATAAGTATTAGGAATTTTTGATATTTAGAGGGTGCTTCCAACAACAACATGGGTTCATAGTACTGAAAATTCGACTCTCGGATATTTTCATGCTCTGAGCAAATTCATCTGGATTCCTAAAATTACCGCGTCTTTTAATTTACAAACGTTGCACTTCCTGATAATTATAAATCAACTGATAATTATAAATTCCTGATAATTATAAATAAATGTCGAATTCCGTAGTTAAGAATGGTCCAAGATAGCTTCTATCAGAAATGTAAGGCAATTTTTGTCTAATTTCAATAAAAAATTGAAAACACTTTCTGTTTTGGGCAATGTTTAATCGCGGTGCAAAGAAAACGAAACCAATACTGATTCTAACATTCGAGTTTTGTTTTGTGACTTCAAACAGAAAATTTGAAACAATTGTTCAATTCACAAGGTCAGTCGTATGATATTTGTTTATGTGCTTGTGAACAAACAAATTTGTTGTATCGTCGTTTTGTTGTATTTTAAATGTCAATTCAATGTAGTCTGTGAATTTACTGAGTTCGACAACAATTTTTAATTATTATTCAACTTATGTACTTATACGTATAATTTTTGCAATAAAATTTATTAAAATAAATAAAAAATAAACATAAATGATATCGGCGGAGGAAATATCAGTAGCTATTGCAAAACTTACCAAGTACAAAATCGAGATAAATTAAGATATAAACACATTCACGAATTCACGACAGCAGGCTACACGGGTACATGGCTACAAATTTCACTGACTTTTTCTAAATTTTGCAACTTTTGCCGGAATTTTGCGCTTATTGCAATGTGGGTTACTTTTTCTATTTTTTTATTGCTTCATCGACATTTAAATGATATTAAACATTTTAATCTTCCCAATTATTGGAAGCTATTGGGAATTTTCGCCATTTTTGTAGTTTTTTGCGAGTTTTTCCCATTCCTTGCATTTGTAGCTCGTTTAAAAAGATTTTACGGCTTCTTCTAAATTTTGCAACTTTTGGCGGAATTCTGCGTTTTTTGCGATGTGGGCGACTTTTAACAAATTTTTCAGCATAAATATGCTGATTCAACATGTCGTCTAAACTTAGTTTTACAAATAAAATTTTTCCATACTTGTCCTCAATACAACCATTTTTAAAACATATAAAATTGAAACGTATAATTATAACATACTTTTGCATGAAAATTACCAACAACAAAAATACCATACTGTATAATTATAGGATTACACAACACATACGACGTTTACACGAGTTTGTGAATTGAAGAAATAGTTTTTTTATTTCTCTTTGTTTTTAACTAAGTTTTAAGCTTTAAATTTTTTGTAATGTAATCCGAACGTATCAATAATCCGAACAAAGGATGAAACTACTTAACGTGTTTGTACTGTAATACATGCTAGTGTATTTAGCGGTCGAATCAATCGACCGCAATCTAGAAATTAATATTAAACATTTACATAAATACATACAAATAAAATACAAAAACAAAAATAATACTAAATAAACAACTTAAAACTCTGTATAATTTCTATTCAAAACCAAATTGGACAAGCACACATGCACACTTTGTTTATTTTTCAAGTTGGAGATGATACATGCATGTGTACTAAGTGTGCAGGTGTTAGTAGCAACTTCAAACGCTTATAGCTCCCTAAACAGAACTGATTTAAATAAAATTAAGATTGTGCACATCTATGCAAAAACCCGTTTAAAAAAGATATAAATCTTTCCAAAATCCGTTCTAAAAGGGATCTAAAAAATGTCTTTGAAACTAAGAAAAATGAACGAATAGTTTTTGCTTTAGAAATTTAAGGAAAGAGCTTCTAAAACCAATTATAATAATATATAATAAAAAATTAAATATTTTCAAACAAACGAGTGTTTAAAAACATTTTTTTCTATATACACCGAATCTGATTTCTCTTTACTTTTAAAACTTTAGTGTTTTTTTTTTCAATTATGAAGTTTTTTACACGTTTCATAACCAATAAACATGCTATATTGCTTAAATTGACAACATTTTAATAAAAATGTGTGAGTAATAGACTACACCAAGTTATAAGATTAGTGAACTATTTAGAGTTCATAAGGTTAAGAATAAACAATTTCAAGATTTTTAATTAACATTGTTTCTTTTTATATTTCTTTTAATGGTTTTATAGAATTTTGGAAAATATTTTTTTATACTTTTTTGGTCTTGCATAATAAAAACCAATAAAACGAAATCATAAAAGTTATCAATTATTATTCACAAATATACACAAATGTGTTTTAAAGCCCTGCATACATGCATACGTTTATGTGCATACAAATGCAAGAATACATTGCGCTTTCAGTATATTTTTAGCAAATATAAGTCAACATATATAACCCCATACTGTAGCGGTTAAAACATTTGCGATCTTGCATTTCTTCCAGCCAGTGCCATATATTTTACCAAAATCGTGTGCATTAAATAGTTCTTAAATAGTCTATTAAAATGATGCAATGAAAAAAATATTACAACCTTATAGAAACATTGGATTTTAGTTTCTCAACTATTTTACTTCATTCAGACGTTGTTAAATTGGAATTATACGAGGAGATTTTGGATGTGGTTTTCCCTAAATCGTGCTTTTGCAATAGCTGCCATGTATACCGGGTCATCACTATACAGGAAAATAATTTTTCATTGACAATATTGAACTTTTACTTTAACGAGCGTTATTGCAAAGATTATTTTTTAACTCCTCTTTTAGACTTTTTCCTTTTAAAATCTTTTTTTAGTTTTGGGTTTTTTCGGGCATTTTTTTAACTCTTTTTAATGGTATTTTTGATAATTTTAAGCCATCGAACTGACTTCCAAATGTTTTGAACTCTATTGTTGGTATATAAACCAATAAACTAAATATGCATTCATAGAAATATATTCGACAACATGTTGTCGTTACACATGCAGTGAATATAAAATAAACTATTATAAAACATTTGTTAAATTGTCATTTAGTAGGAAATGACAACGCACAGCCAACAACGTATGTATTTATGTGTCTTGTAATAAATGCAATAAACTAGAAAAAGATATATTCATAATTTTCTAAAATTAGAAAAACAGGAAATAAATCAAAACACATTTGATGGTTTTTGTGAGCTAATGGATATTTACTGAGAAAATAAATATTTGGTAATAAACGCTTAGCTGATCGGGCAATTGTCAATCAAAAAAAGATATAATAAAAAGGCTCGTTTTTATAATAAGTGGTTCTGATAACAAACAAAGCCCCACTTAAACTGGTAACATGCAATTCTACAAGGTTTATATGCTTAATTTTTCTCCAGCTAAGATCGCTTTTAAATAATTGATTTTTAAAGGTTGATTTATTAATGGTATTGTTTTGATGGGATTTCCGTCCTGAAGATAAGGATGCAGAGTACGAGGTAAAACATTAGTTTTAGAGCTACGATAGCATCAACGGGAGATAAACAGTTGCAAACGTGACTGGGGTATGACGCACCCACCTCACAGCTAGTGATACAATTTTTTGTTGACAGTAAATTTATTGTTCACAGTTATTTATAGTGTTTTGTGGTTTATTTTTATAGGTCTGAAGATGTCTTATGAAGAACTAGAACGTAAACTACAAAAATTATTAGAATGCTGCGCAAAAGACAGTTCCTGCGACTGCGCGAGTGAAAGAGAAATTGACGAAGTATCTGAAAGAAGTGAAGAAAGTGATTCGGAGCAAGGTACTTTTGCATGATTTGGAGGACCGGGAAACTGTGCAGGTGGCAGGATACTTGTCAATTCCGGCGTGAACGTGGGAGTTTTTATAAGTTTAAAGATGGTACCAAATGGCCAATAGAGCGCCCAATACGATTTGTCCGCGCCCGTTCCGAGAACATTATTGCTGATTCTCCAGGCTTAAAAGGTACTACAAAGCTTGCAGTATGTTGAATACTTTACTTGTGCGAACAAATAAGCAAATAATTTATAAAAGGTATAAATACCCTGAAAGTAAATTGCTGAGCCATATGAAAGATGCAACATTAGAGAATTTAAAAGCATTTATAAGAATTTTGTATATCGCTGATCTGAATCGCTCAAATAAACAAAACTTAAACTATTTGTGGCTAACGGATGGCACAGGAATTAATATCTTTCGGAAAAAATGTCAATGAAGATGTTTTACTTGTAATGACTTTTTGGGAAGCTGACCTTTTCTCTGATGTGAACACTTAATTGCTATATTTTATTTTTTATAAAAGGTAAAATTATTTAAATTCTAATGTTATATTAAAACTCATAATTCATGAAAAAACAAATCAAAAGTATAACAACCTGTTACGCTTCAATTTTTGCACAATGAAAAATTTATATTATCAACTCTTTTAAATTATGCTCATTTAAACATAAAGTGGAACATTCAACTAAACTTTTTCAAACACATTAACAAAAATTAAACTTTATAATTTGAGCGTTTTGATTTTCCCTTATTTTTGTTTTAGAAAAATTGTTTCTTGTCAAAACTTTGTGCAGAAAGAGCGAAGCAAAAATATGCGCAAGTAAGTTTTTATAAAAACAAGAAAAAAGCAGAGTAAAAGCTTTTTCTAACATAAAAGACAACATGTGTCACTATGTGTATGAGTATTATTTTTTCATTTATTTTTACTTAAATACATAAATAGGTACTTCATTATAAAACTAATATAATATCATGGGCGCACAGGCAAAAGGGCATAAGTCAACTTTTTAGATTCCACTTTTCTTAACTACTTAATAAATATAAAATCAGCAGAAAATATGCAATCACCAATTTATAAATGTCTTAAAATAGGATGTGAAACGAAACTTTTGAAAGTGAAATCAAAATTTACTTTTTAATTTCCCAAAAACTTCGTGAGGAAATAGTTTCAATTGTTTGCTAACTTTCTTAATTTTTACCATAAAATTTATTAAAATTTTTATCTTTTACAGTTTTTATGTATTCTAGTGAACTTGTTTTTGATGTGATCACATTTCTAAACAATTTTACTTTAGCTCTCCCAACTCTCCAAGTTTTTATCTTTTTTATAGTTTTATTATTTTTTATTTAACTTTAGGCCTTATTTCGATGTTTTCACTAATTTTTCCTTTTTGTTGTCACTTTTAGAGATTTTCAATATATTTTCGAGTTTTTTTTTCAAAGTCACAATTTTTCGATTTGTTTTCCGGCGCAAAAACAAATAACGAAGACGGTTTCCCGTGTGAAAAACAGGGAAATTCAAGATTAATCCCACAGACTTCTAGTAAGTGGCCTTGCGATTTATTGATTGTCATCGCAAATGCCAATCGAACGGTGAACTGAATCCGCTTGAATTGGAATGGAAGGTCATTTGGAATAATGGGAATTCGTGGGATAAGGACTTCCTCTCCTTTGAATTTTCCCTTGATGATTGTCGCCTGAATCACATTGTTAATTAGCTTTTTGACGGACAACCGCGTACCGTTGCACAATTTTGGAGGATTGATCCCACCTTCAACTGTAAATTATGCGGCGGAGTTCCTGTTACATCAAGCGAGTTCGAAAATTCCGTAGGGTAGTTGGTCGCTTCATTTTCGTCGGTCACGCAGTCAACAGATTTGTACGTATTCAGTTGCCCTGCGATTTGACTTTGAATAATTAAGTTTAAGCTATCGACGTCCTTATTCTTCGCTGCTAGTATTGCCCGTGCACCAATCCAATCGAGATTTTTGTAATTTTGTGCAATGCCGGGGAACACCTTGCTGATGAGTTCCTCCTTGGACGATGTGAATTCACAAAAATTTTTAGGGAATGATATCAATCCAGTCGAAACATCAACAGGAATTTGGCCGTTGCCAAGCTCCAGCAGTTGTCTCGAGAATTCAGCAGCCGATAGGTCGTTCTACAAAGCGACTCCCATGTTTGTGGTCAATTGCAACTTCTGGACATGCCGCCACAAAGACGACGATTTCAGACACGCGATAACTTCATCCACAGCAGAAGATTTGGGGATGACGGGAAGTGTTTAACGAAAACCTCCAGAGAGCAATATCAAACCCCACCAATTCGTCTTAAATGACCTCGTAAATCCTTCATTGTTCGGTCAACTGCATCCAAATCTAGTTTATGCGCCATCATGCATTCATTCCAAATGATGATTTTGGGTTCGCGGATCAATTTGCCTGTCGGCGAATTATTGGTTATTGGGCACGTTGGCTTGTCATGCAAGAAGATTCATTGCCAGCTTCAAAGCGGAATGTGCAGTTCGACCGCCTTACAACAATGTGGCAGCAATTCCAGAAGATGCAACAGCCAACGCAATTTGTGATCTTGACCGAATTGTTGCCAGAATGGACGAAATGACGAATGTCTTGCCTGTCCCACCGGGACCATAGAGAAAGTAAATGCCTACCGTTCCATCGTCAACAACCTTCATCAGCGTATATGGATATGCGCGACGAACATTCGGCAGTCCTTACAGGTTTAGTACTTTTTATTAATTTTGAGGCTTCTTTCGAATTTTTTAGTTTTTCTTTAGCTTTTGTAATTTCCGCGGTAGAAATGATTTTGAATCTCTTTTGCAGTTGATTGTTGATTTTCGAAATTTATTAGCTAACTTCCGCGATACATTCGAATTTTTAGAGTTAAAACCAGTTTTATAGTTTTAATAATTCTTTAACAGTTTTCAGATTTCTTTTTTTTGTATTTTTTGGGTATGGATGGTTTGCTTTTTTTTGTACTTATAACCATTTTTTAATAATTTAATTTTTATTTAAGGTTTTGTGATTTTGAAATAGTTTTAAAGATTTTCTTTTTTTCCAAATGTAAGCAATTTAAGCTGTTTTCTGAAATATTATTATTTTTGTTGTTGTTTTTTTTATATAAGGTTCACAGATTTTATTTTATTTGTTTCCCTAATTTTAGCAACTTTTGTGACACATAAATTTTTTAAGTTAAAATTGTTAAAAAATCTGCCGTATGATAGAAAGGTTTTTAAAAACATAAATAAAAAGAAAACTAATGTATTATGACAGTAGCAGAAACGCAGCAGGAAGAATTGCATTATTATGACAGATACTTTTTACTTAATAAATAATACATATTTTTTATGCCATTTTAAAATACTAATTAGTTGTGCCAACAAATGTTTTAAAATATATGACTATATGGAAACATACACTTATGTTTGATTTAATTTGCAAAACAAACTTTAGAAAACTGTAATAACTTAGGCTAAGCCACTTAAAGAAACAAAATTTAAGAAAACATGATAATCAAGCCTTTAAAGTTCTGCAGACAAAAACGTTTTGACCGACAAAGTTACAAAAAGAGTATATACATATGTACGTGCGTACACGTTATTACTTTAATATATTCAAATTTTTTGGTCTTTCAAAAGAAGTACCTTCAACTTATGCATGGTGTTTAGTGAGATATAAGTATACTTTCGAATGGCATAAACGATTAATTTTAGCATGAATTTGTAGCGAAAATTTGTGATGCACGCTACAAAAAAAGGAAGTAACTTTGAACGTTCTAGTGTGTTTTCGTAATTTTAAGCGGATTTCGCATAATAAAGCACACAAAATCAAGTCTCTAAAATAAAGATGAATATAAGAAAATTCTAAAATAACTTATTTGCAGCCAAAAAATTTTGCCGTTTATATCAAAATATGTGAACCCTTGAACGCTACGTGACGCGCGTTACATTTTTTTATTATGTTTTCTATTCTGAAATTTCATACCTATTTTCAATATTTCCGAAATAGTAAACACAAAGTTGTTTTTCCTAAAAATTGAAATGAATTCAATTTATAAAAATATGACTTTCGATCGGGCCATCTTGGTTAACACTAAGGTAATGATATGAATACCTAAAAATTGTTAATTGTAGGATTTGGTAATAACTTGTGCATCAATGATCAACGAAATATATGTATTTATTGTTTTTATAAAATTATATATCTATTACAATATTTTTTTAAATTTATTAATCGAGATTGCCTCGATATCTTCTTTCAAAGATTTTCAATAACTTTTATTTTTTTGTCATTGAGTTTCTTAAAAGTTTTATACAAAGATAAGAGGTTTGAAACATTTCATATTGTTTAAGGTCTACTGATGATTTGGCATTAGCACCAATGAAATGGATGTATATAGACTAAAAACTCTCAACAAACAAAAATCTTTGAATATCTATTATGATATTCCATAAAAATTAAAAAATCAATTTTAAAAAGTTTTAGTTGTTGGACTGTTTCTGGGACTTGCCCATATACATTAATATAGGAACAAAAGAATACATAATGTAGGAAATCAACAATATCGGTTCGATTTTGCACAGCTGAGATAAAATATAGATAACATATACCGTACGGTGCAGAGTGCTTTCTTCCTATGGAACGAGTATTCACGAGTACATTCACGCAATTAGGAATACATATAAGATTGAAAGATATCGGAACGAAAATTCACATACATGCCATATAAACTGAAATTAAAAACTAGAATATTTTCTAAGGATTTTGTACAAAAATATTGAATTTTTGGCACAACATATCAAAATTATTTTAATTGTTTCTTTAACTCGGATCAAGCGCAATTTGGTTTTCATATACATATACTATCTATTGAAAATGCTATAATATTGCTAAAAAATAATAAATTTTACAATGATTTCAACCTTAAATTTGTATTAATATCCTACATATTGACACCAAATCATTTAAATTTGTTGCAAAAACATAAAAGTTTTTTCAATTGGAAAATTTTCACACGAGGAAACATCGTCTATAAATATGTCACTCATACATACAGGGCACATATGAATTTTTATTTATAAATACTTAAGAAAGGCCTTATTTCAAATAAGATAAAAAAATAAAAACTTATATAAAATTCGATTTGTCTTTCTCCACCACAAGCAAAGTCCGCTATGCTTATTAAAAAACACCACAGAAAAGCATAAATTATTGCCCAATTGAGCGAGCTTTCTCTTTTGATGATACTTTTAAGGATACTTTAAATAATTTAGTAGCATTTTTAATTTACGTTTTTCTGTAATGCATTTTCATAAGCAGAGTAAACTTTTTGTCTATCTTTAAAGATGTTATTCCTAGAGTTGATTTTTCTATAGCCTATTTAAGTATTATAAAAAGAAAATACTCCACCAAATTAGCTAACTGTCAGATCAGAGGTACCTACTAAAATATTTGCATATAAAAATTCGCCTCTTCACAATGCTTTTATGATAATATTGTACTCAAAGTACTTCTTTTTCAGAAAAATCAAGTGCGCGTTGCAAATAAGAGTGATATACAAACACAGTAATATTCTTTGTGTGAAAATTTTCTCATTGAAAAAAATTTTATGTGTCTCTAGCAAATTTAGCAAAGTTTAGTGTCAAAACGTTAGATTCCTACGCAAACTTTCTGCTTAAATGGTTTAAAAAAAATTTAATAGATTTTAGCACCAGTAATCACAGCGATTAAAAAAATTGAATATAAGTGGGTCACAAATGTTACTGCTCCGTTAAAAAAAATAAATAAAAGTAGATTTTTAATGTCATGAAAAAAGTTCTGGCAAAGTTTCAACATTTTTGATCAAAATTTCAGTTTTTAATTTCAATATATAAGGAAGGTGAATGTGAATACTTGCTCCGATATTTTTGAATCTAGCATTATTTTTCTTCAGTGAATGTAAAGCTTTATAAGAAATTTCAAAGCCTTAGGACAGCACCTCTATTTCCCCACTCACTGAGCCCTGTACGATGACGTCGTTTACAATTAATAAAATAATACATATTTCATTTATTATTTTTAACTATTTTTTACCATTATTTCTTTATTGTGATTTTGTTTTCAATTTGTATTTGCTTTTTTGCATTAAGAATTTGCAACATTAATATTTTATTGTGAATTAACTAGTTTATAAAATACAATATCTTCTGACAATACTAGTGAGGAAATCAGAGGCAAATACTGATAGAATACTGAAAACTAAAAAGAAAATAAATTATGTGTTATCGTAACGGCTTCCCGAGGACCAAGAAAACGATATCAAATATCGCGTGCCGTCGCTTGTGTTTCTACGCTGCTTGCGAAAGTACAAAATAATTAAAGCTTTTTCAAATTTGATATAAAAATATTAAGAGATTGTATGGTCGTGTTAGCAAATCAGGAGCTCAATATTTTAAATAGACAATAATTATAAGCAGCGTTTCCAGTTTTATTTTATAGCTTATTATTCTAAATTCTTTAAAATAGTTAATTTCTTATCCCCAAAAATCCCCACAGATCTGTAATAAGAATTTTCAAGCTTATACATTAAGAAATAACAGAAAGCTTTATAAAACTCAATAATTCTCAGCCACAGATAGCATCTTCTGGAGTATTCAAGATTTATTTGTAAAAATCCTTTAAACAATATAAAACTATTTTTGTTTCTTAACGACATTTGCAAAAATTGAATATATTCAAGCTGTTAATTAATTTTTAATATATAACTTAGAATTTAATCAAAAGGTCGAAATAATCAAAATAATTAAAAATGAAATAATATTATGTTAAAGGAAACACATGCATAAATTTATTTACTTTATTAGATCCATTTGTGTAATATTATTAGAATTAATGTGTACTTTGAGCTCTAAATATTTACATTAAAATATGTATATATAAAAATAGTAACGTAAGAAACGCATAAAAAAACAACTACGAGTATTTTTTAATGTCTATCATTTCAAAATCTTCAGAATCAAAATCAAAACAATTTTGTTGTACAAGCAACATGTATTAAAAGTGTTAAGATTTGAGAAGATGGAATAAATTCAATACAGCAAAGTGAATTATTTTTATTCTAAGATTTTTTTTAATATGATTTGTCAATATGTACATGAATTTGAATAAAAAAGAAAAACTAAATTACAAGATCTATAATAATTTATTATCCCCAAAAAACCAATGCGAAAAAAGCCTTTTCCCCAAAAAATACCCATAGGGATTTTTCCGAAATTTGTATCCCCAATCACAGAAAAATACCCTATTTGGGTAAAAAATCCCTAAAACTGAGAACGCCGATTATAAATAGGTTTACAAATGTGTGGGCACGTATGAACAATATTTTTATTTAATAAATAATTAATAGTAAGTATACGTAGCGAACAATTTTCTTAGAGCCCTTTCACAAAGTTTACTTTGCAAAGTCTTGTGTTTGAGGGTGATAATGGAAAACTCGCAAAGTTGCTTTCTACTTCGTTCGTCGTTTACACATACTTGTATTTAGTTGCGTCTGTGTGTTTGGTTTGTATGTTCATCCAACAAACGAACACAAAATTTTTCAAAATAAACTTGGCGTGTGGCTTCTCTACAAACAAAGTTTAAAATAAATTTGAAAAGACTTTGTCAAAGTAAGCTTTAATGGTGGAAAAGGGCTTTTACATAAAAATCAATACTAAATACGAAAAGCCTAATTATTTATTATACCCTTCACCAAAAAATATGTCATTCCATATGTAATTTCTTCATTATTCATTTAAGACCCCATAAAGTATACATAAAAGGGGTCCTTATAGATAGAGACGTATAATAAGAGATGTCCGTCTGTCCGTCTGCTATATCTTGTCGTAAGTAGAATTAAGGCCTCACACAACCTAGAGACATAAATTTTAAACCATTCTCTTAGAATTTTTCATTAAATTGTTATGTTCGAAAATAACAAGTCTCGGTCCAATAATTAATGAGCCAAAAGACTTCTTTTGTTATATGTCCTATTCTGTTGTTTTCTTAAGGCACCAACGGTCCTCTGGTCAATTTTATGAAGCAGAAGTCTTGTATGGAGTTCTACGAAGGTTTAGACTGAAAATAATTGAAGTCGGTCCATTAACGGCTAAAATATGGGCAAAAAATGGTATTCGAAATAATTTTACTTATGAAAATTAAAAAATTTTTGGAAAAAGTTGGAATTCATGCCTTCAACCTACTGGTTGGTAGTCACAAAAGCTTCTTATACACCACAGAGCAGATGTATATTTCATACTACTGTCCACGTTTAAATACATATGTAATATATCTAATTTATCATAGAATACTAAAACTTCAAGTTCTTGACTCTTTCCTCTTTGTCACACATACATTATTACTCAAATGCGTTCATGTGCACATGTACACATTGTGTGTATACATGTGCATAACTAAACAGTCGAGAAGCAAAGATTTGTTGTTTTTTTTGTTTAAACTTATTTTTGTACGTTTATTAGTAGAGCATTATGCATGCATATTACAGTGTTAATCGCTTATATTTTCTTTTCGTATATAATTATTTTATATTTTATATTATTTATATTAAAGAAATGTAATGGGTCGTCGAGACACTATGTATATATATACAAAATCAATGACATTGAAATTTAGTCTTGTTTTAAAAATGTATTAACATTTCATTTTTAATGAATATTTGTGATTTCAGAAGAAAGGTAAAATTGATGCTTATATCCTGTTTTATACTTGTGTAATTTTAATTATTTCCTATATTCAGGTGCAGAAAGTACTTGCAGTATGTCAGAACCCGGTATTATTATTGTAATTGAACAATGTGATGCAAAATCTCTTGACAATTAAAATGTTGTTTGGATACTTAGTAACACATAACAAAGCAGAAAAATCTCTTCCCGGCTAGAATTTGAAACCTGTTCACAAATATTTTCTAATTGAAACGTTCAGTATACATATTTAATTTGCGTTTTTCTAATTTTTGGATTTCATATTCACAACTTGGTACTTTAATGTTGCTTTCAATATAAATTCTTTCAATTAATTGCCTTTTCTATAAAATAAAAACAAACTTTTATGTAAGAATTTTATTTGATATCAAGTTCCAAAATGTAATTAGCAAAGAAACTAAAAAATTTGAAACCCCGCGAAAATAGCACATATTTTGAAAATTGCAACTGCAACATTTGAAATTATTCCCAAAATTTATTAAAAACAATCATATAATTGGCAATCGGCAGCCAAAAGCCTTGAAAAAATCTCTAAAATGCCAAAAATTCTTTAAAAAATGCGAACATCAGAAAAATTGTATGATTCAATATTGATTAAAAACAGCAAAATTAAAGTGAAAAAAAACTTACAAAATATCATTTCCATTGTGAAAATTAAACTTTTATTTAAAACTATTTTGTATTTGGAATAGAAAAATTAATATGCATTTGTATTTTGAATAAAAGTATTGCAAATACCTACTTTTCACATATTTATATTTAGCTTCTAGATTGCTCCATCCAAGTGAATAATTTAATGTGGGCTTAAAATGTATTCTAAGAATCGTTCGCTTTTATCGTTTGGGATTTTCGATCGGAGTGCTTGTGGAAAATTTCCAAAACATTTGTAGGGCGTAGCGATAATAGCTCACGAACTGTACCGCGTCTAAAAATGGTATATCCATATATATTTGAATTTTTTTGCATATTTTCGTATTTTTCTCAATTCAGCATATACAAAATGATTAGTTAAGATCTTAGGAGATAAAAAATTCACTATACATAAAAATAAACTGGTCTTACATTCATTAAAAACACCTAAAAAATCATGGTTTTGCGGAATATCGCATTGTCGATAGCACGCACTACGGAATTGGACGCGGATTAATGGTTAAATATTACGAAAACAAACCGAATTATGGGTTGGATTTGAGAGCAAAAAGCTTTCTGTTTGCGATTTGATAGTAATTTTTCATATTTATTTCTCTGTCTTACACAGTAAAATTTTACAAAAGCAGAAGAAGATTTAAATAAAAAATGTTTTTAATTAAAGCCATCTGTTTTCTTAGCAGGCTGAATATATATTACCGAATTTTTTTTGAATTTTTGATACATTTTAGTTATTTTTATTACTTTTACTTTTTATTTGAAAAAGTTTGTTCTTTTTTAAGAATTTTTGATAGCTTTAAATTATTTTCAATATGAAGATAACATTGGAACATTTTTATTTATTTATTTACGCCAAATATATACGCTAAATATCCTTACAGTCTAATTGGTAAATTTTGATTTAAAAGTACATTTAATAAATCCTTATTTTCTAATAGCATTATAAAATTATTTTCAGACCAAGAAAAGTCTATTCTAACAACAATATTAATATTATTCAAAATGCTTAATAACCGTAATATAGGCCCACGCATGGCATAATTAGTTACATGTGTCGATATATAATATAAGTTATTGTATCTAAGTGTTCTGAAAAGTATAAAAAAATTAATCAAATTTAATAAGTATTCACAATCGATGAAAACATTCATCAAATTATAAATTATCATGACTGAATTAATAGTTCTCCTTAAATAAAGTGGCTTTAAGCCTAAAAGCAACCAACGAGCATAATATGAGGCAGACGACCAAATAATGCGATTTTTACGAAGAGAAAATTTTAAAAATATCTTCTGAATTCCCTCAATTCTATGAGTGTGGAGACGGTAAATGGGGTTCCAAACAAAGGAACAATATTCTTATTTAGAACGCACAAAAGCAGTATATAATATTCTCAATGTTATAGGATCCAAAAAGTCTTTACAGTTTCTTCTTATAAACGAACATGCAGAAAAGGCTTTAGGTATTATATAGTCCAGGTGGGCATTAAGTCCAGATCAATGCTAAGATCCAACATTTGGTAGACAATTTTTAAGTTCTTATCACGAATTTTGTATTGGAACTTCTTACTGTTGCTAATATTACGCTTATGAAAAGTCATTTGGTAACATTTGTTTATGTTTAAACATAAATTATTAATATCACACCAGGAGGTTATATCATTAATGCAGTTCTGTAGAGTAAAGGCATCATTATCAGAACTTATTTCTTTTAAAATTTTAAGGTCATCAGAAATCAAAAATCAAAAATTTAAAACCTGAAAAAGAGTGTTCAATGTCTTTTATAAAAATTAAAAACAGCGAAGGACCTAAAATTATACCTTGTGGTATCCCAGAAGTAGCAGAATACGGTACGGATTCATAACTTTCCACAATAACTGTATATATCCTATTTGATAGATATGATATCAGCCAATGGAGAAACGTCCCATCAAAGCCCATATTATTAAGTTTGAGGTACAATATATCGTGTGCTACCCGATCAAATGACTTGCAAAAATCCATAAAGATAGCATCAACTTGATTATGTCATTCAAAAACTGAAATACAAAAGTGGTTAAAGACTGAACAATTACTGGCAGTAGAATGACCTGGAAGAAATCCATGCTGTTCATTACAGATATGCCGCTTAATTGCAAAATACATTTTTTCCTTAATAAAATGTTCAAATATTGTTGACACATTAGATAATTTAGAAATCGGCCGATAATTAGAAATATCAGATTTATTACCTGCTTTCAAAATGGGGGTTATAGAGGCAAATTTCCTTCTATCAATAAAACACCCATCAGCCAGGGATTTATTAAAAATGTGCTGAAGCGGTACAAGAAAACTGTCAGCCAGTTTTTTTTATAAAAAGGAACTTAGTCCACCAATATCGATTCCGAAGGAGTTCTTAATGTTTTTAATACCATTTAGAACATCATAAACAGTTAAGTGAATATAACGAAAGTCCACAATAGGCTGTATAAATATCAAAACATTAGGAGCTATCGACTTATTACTAGTTACAAAATTAGATTTAAAAAACTATGCAAAAGCAGTAGCAATGTCATTACCGGAGCTTAAAAGTTTTTCCTTAAAATACATAGTAGATGGATAAAATAATGAAGCCTTTTTATATCTAATAAAATTCCAAAATTATTTAAGATTATTTTAAAATGAATTTTTAAAATTTAATAAATATTGCTTGTATTAAAACTTATCAAGAAAATTAAATTCTCTCATACTCGTATAATGATCGTAAAGTATCTATAAGATACATCATCATCATCATTAACATCACCAGTTACTTTAAACTTATTATAAAACTTTTTATATATTGAAACGATTAATTTTGGCTCAAGTTCAAACCCGAATTTACCCATTTATTTATTCTAATTTTTTTATATTTTTAATTTTTATTAGAAAATTTTTTGGATAAATTCATTATTATTTTTTATTAAGAGAGTACTATATATAGAACAATTTTTATTATTCATCATATTAGCAGAACGGATCAGTACTGATTTCGAAGTCGCTACACCATCTCATCAGCGTTCTTTGTTCAATTTCATCGTTTCAATATATAAAATATTAATAAGTTCGACTAATTACTTATAAACATTAATTATTATAAAACTTATTTCTAAGAATTCTTTTTTAAACCCTTACTATACCATGGAAGCTTATGAACTTTACGTCACAAACGAGGAACAAACCGGGTGATTATATTATTTAAAATACTGATAAATATATTATAACAAACAGCCATGTCATTAACACTAAAAAGCAATTCCCAATTTAAAGCAAAAATGTCTGCATTTAAATCAATATAATTACAAGCTTTAAAATTATAAATCATCTTATCTTCCCGTCCATTAGGAATAATAGATTTAAAATACGATAGTTCCAAAATTAACAGGGTATGGTGCATATTGGTTACAGATATAGGAAATGGACAAACAGATAAGGAATATTTTAAATTATCAGATAAAAATTTTAAGTCTAGAATACGGTTTAAATTATTTCTGAATGAATTAATCTGTATTAGGCCCAGACTTAAAAACTAATACACAAGGTTTATTTCATATGGTTTATTCAAATTTACCGGCGTCAGACCAACGTCATCGAATAACTTATTCCAAAAAATTTCATTAAGATTAAAATCACCAAGTATACATAGATTTTCAGCACCCACATTAGACTAGCTGATTTATGTAATAGTTGTCGATATTCTTATCAATTTGGGGAGAATTTCTTCATTATTAAAACTTTTCTTACGTTTAGTCGAAGACCATTTGCTTTTTGATAAAGACGTTGAAACACTTATTAGATGTAAGAAAACTGATTTAAGTGCTAATAAAGGGATGCTCATATTTTTGTAATGCACTCTAGGCAAGAAAGGATTCCAAATTTGTTACGAAATTCATAACTTATGGCTGACTTCATAAACGCAGTTTGCAAACCAACACTAGATGGCCTTGTAAACTCACGCTTCCAGTGTTGCCTTGCAAGCTATGTTTACGAAGTCAACAGTTACTATGGAATAGAGATGACAACCAATCATGCATGATCGTGATTAATTTTTTGTTTCCATCACGTAAGGGGGTGTTCGTGAGACAGTGAGTGGCAATTTTTTTTGCTTTAGTGTAATTTTTTCCATTTAAATTCTTATTTTTTAAATTTTTTTTCGTATTTCGTGAGCGTGAATTTTCGTGATTGTGACTTCTTTCGTCACTCCATATTATGGTGAAGGGTATAAAAGATTCGGCATAGCCAAATATATCTTTCTTACTTGTTTGAATTAGAGATGGGATTGTGAGTAACTTTTCACTCACGCTCATGCACGTTCACGATAAAAAAACTTTACTCATGGACGCTCTCGCACAACCTTATATTTTTGGCTCACGTTCACTCACGATCAGGTGGGTGGAAAAAAAGTTATTCATAATCACGAAAACTCACGCTCACGAAAAAATAACCCATTTGTACATTCAAATTTCCTACAGCAAATAGAAAAATCGAATACACAATTAGAAAATTGTGCAATAATAGAGGAAAATTATGTGTAACTGAGAAATATATTTATTTGTCTGAAACAATTTGTTAGTTTTAAAAAATAACTATTCAATTTTGATATATTTTGATTTCAAAGCCTACTATGCTTACTTATACTTTTGTAAATTTTGAAATTCTCATTGGTTTTTTAAAAGTTTTTGTATAAAATAAGAGGTTTGAAACTTTTGAAAAATATGGTTTAAGGTCTACTGATGATTTGGCATTAGCAGCAATGAAATGCATGTATACAGACTAGCAAAAAAACGCTCAACAAACAAAAGTTTTTGAAAATCTTTGATAGTTATATAATTTTATAAATAAAATTAATCTATTTCGATGATCATTAATGCACAAATTATTACCAAATCCTATCCTACCTCAGATCTTTTAATTTCATACTAGAAATGAATTAATTTTTAGAAATCCTTATCATTACTTTAGTGTTAAAAAAGATGGCCCTATCGAAAGTCATATTTTTATACATTGAATTAATTTTAATTTTTTGTAAAAACTTTGTATTTACTATTTCGATAATATTGAAATTAAGTATAAAATTTTAGAATAGAAAATAGAACAGAAAAAAATGTAACGTACATCACGTAGTGTGCGTCACAAAGGGTTCACGTCTTTTGATAAAAACGACAACGTTTTTTGTCTGCAAATATGTTATTTTAGAATTATCTTATATTCATCTTTCCTTTAGAAACTAAATTGTGTGAGTTTTATTATAGAGCATTTGCTAAAAATTTCGAAAACACACTTTAACGTTCAAAGTTACTTCCGGTTCTTTTAGCGTGCGTCACAAAACTTTGTGATGAATTATTTCGCAACAAATACCTTCTAAAAAATTATTTTTTATGCCATTCGAAAGTATTCTTACATCCCACTGAATACCATGCATAACTTAAAGATAAAAAAATTTTGAAAGACCTAAAAAATTTGTACATCTATATTATTATAGGAAAACACATTTTTTTAGATCCCTTTTACAGCCATAACACTGAACCAATTATAGAATTTTATTTAAATCGGTTCAATATTAACAAAATTTTGTCTGTTTCGTATCTCTTCAGGTATTCATCCTGACGTTGACAAAACACTTTCAGTTGTAGCTGATCTAGTACTGGTATACGCAGTACATATTTGTTTAGTAAATTTTTGCAGAACTGGAAGGATCTTTACCTTTTTCCAAAAACCTAAAATTTCTAAGTCTGGTTCGTCTGTGTGAACGCAAATAAAAAAACGAAAGAGAATTGTAGATGTTTTACTTCCAAATGTTTGTCAGTCTAAACTCGGACTTATACTGCTATTTTGACTCTGTTCATTCATATGAGTACTTTAACGTATACCTGCACAACGCGGTATTACTAATTGTTCTATGTCTTTACAAAAATGAAAAAAATTACGAAACAATCACGCAGAAAAATCTACTCATGTACGCTCACTCACGATCAATTTCTTTTGTACTCATGTTCATGCACGCTCACGTGATTGAAACAAAAAACTTTTCAAGCATGAATCACGATAATCACGTGAGCGGTGCCCATTTCTGATTTGAATATCAAATGCAGAAACACAACTACATGGTCTACTTCAATTCAAATTAAATGAGCATAGTAAATAGACCTCTACGATCCGTGGTAACAAAAATCATCTTGCGACAAAATCGGCAAAAAATATGACAATACATAGTTCAAATAACTAAAGCTTAAAATTTGTATTTTAGTACTAATTTTTAAATAAAAATGCAATGAAATTTTCCAAAATATAGTTAATAATAAACGTACAAGTTTAATGTTGGCAATAGTTGCTTATTTATACTTTTATATTGCCGTTCTTATTGTGATGTCATAAATAAACTTTTCTCTAACAATTCAAACAGCTGTAGATGTACTCCCTGGGAAATATATTTTAAGATGCCATGAAAAGTTTTAACACATTTTCAACTAGAGAACTCAGGCATCTTAATAAATAAAAAAATATTATTTGTGTTATTTACGAGGCTGGTATGAAATTTTTTCATCAAGAAAGAGACTTGAAAATCCATGTGTAACGACAATATACAAATATTAAAAAGTTGATTTTAAAGTTTGAAAAAAACAATTCAAATTCTATAAGTTTTGAGTGTGCTACTATTTAAAATATGCTGTTAAAGTATTTAATAAAGACTAGAATTTATAAAAATGTTCTTTAGTTAAAATTAGACAACTGACAATAGAGTGAGCATATATGTTTGTATAAGAAATTTTTAAAGGTGCGAGGTTTACATGGAAACTGTACTGGTCTGCTGTAGCAGTTAATGTATTATCAATTAATTTATCGATTATAGTAAGGAAGACCTTCATCAGTTGTAGTAAAAAGCAATCCAGGGTGTTGGTGGCAATCGATACCACAACTTTTATAATGTGAATTTTTAGCTACGACATTATAATTTTATGCAAATTTCTGTAACTGTTGCTTCTTAACAAGAATGCCTTACTAAACAATCCTCTTGAAAATTTTTTAAGTAAATTATTTATATTGTATGGATGTACCATGGGGTCACAAACTAACACAAAACATAACAAAAAAAAACGAATAAATGCAACTTTTTGTGGTTAAACATGTATTATTGTACAAACAACAACAGCAACAAAATTTTCAAAATACATGTATGCAACAAAATACTAAAAAATAACATACACAGACGGTAAAACATATGATTTTTATTGCAAGACCATAAATATTAGCAGCACAGCGAAGAGAAAACTGTTAAACAGCAAACAAGAACTTTGCTGCGTTACAAAATAATATGTAACAAATAATGAATTATTTGCCACCTGAGGTGCAGTGAGATTTTCAACTTCCACACACGTTGTAAAGCAACTATTGCTCATGATGCTACACAGCAAACCATTCCCCCATTCTACTTAGTTTTTTTTTGTTTTTTGTCTAAATTAATGATACTGTCGTCGAGGGGAGAGACATTGCAGAAGCTTTTTGTACTTAAAACCAGGGTAGTGAGTTAGAGTACATTTTTTAAGAAAATTTCGTAACAATAATATGTATAAAAGAAAAAAACACTTTGGAAAATTTCTTAAAATTTTTCATGCACATAATTAAATGCCATCCAAACAAACTAAAACAAAGTGCTTAAGAAAATGAAGAACAAAAATACACTTCTATGAGTGTTTCCTTCCGTTATATTGAAAGATATTTTTTGCACACATTTTAGGCTATTGTCACAATCTACTGTTAAATTTTAAGTGCATTGTACCTAAAGATACAAAAATAACAAATACTGCGTTTAAAGTTACAGTCTTGAGTTGTGGAAATATACAGCGTAATATAATTAGGTTTTTTATATAAACTAGTTGTTTTCTCTAAAAACTTATACTGCTGGTTTGCAGCTAAGAGAAAGGTCTGTTTGAATATTTTTATCCAAAAGCCAGGTCGTAGAAGTTCATAGTAGGCCTAATTTTAATTGGAAGTTTTAAGTTAAAAAGTTTTTATAACAGTATTAAGTTCGTAGCTTTTAAAATAAAAACTGTTTTGTTTGTCTTATTTAACGAAAAAAATTTTGTTTAAGTGCAAAACACCATCTTTTATTAAATTGAAAAAATTTTGCAACAATCAAACACGAAACTGTTTAATAACAAATAATGTTTTCTCATAAAAGATTACATAGTTTTAACACGATTCCTCCTAAACAGAAACCAACTGCCTTATACTAGAACAACGATTTTAACTCAAACCTACATTGTACGACGGCTTGCTAATCGATTATATCTGTAATCCCAATTGCTAATAATAGTGATATTTAATTAAAGTCTAACTATGAATCGTTCGATCACGATTACAAATTGCCAGGAAAGGATTTTTTGTAAAACTTATACGTTACAGATTTTAACGTTACCTCTATTTGATCTGTTTCAATTTTCAAATACATGTACAGCGCTACAATATTTTTGCATGAAAATTTTTATAAAAAACGGCAATACTTTGGTTCCCAGAATTCGATTTCTCTCACATCTCGAACACAGCGTGCTGCCCGCTGCAAGTTTTTCCAGCATATATTTCTAAATTTAGAGAAAGTGTGTGCAAGTATAGTCATTTATGCAGTTGGTTGAGAATGTCCGTTATTAAAATCATTTATAACTTTTCAACTAAACACATACCAGTGATGCCAGCATAAATTTAACAAAATCCCTACATGTCTCGAAAAAATTCCGCTTTTTGCCCTACACACACAAAAAAAGTTTACCATATTTTTCTCTACTCTAAAAAAATCATTTAAAGTTTTAAAATTTTGTACATTTATATCGTCATTCAAAAAATTAAACAAATATAAAAAAATAACATAAATTTGTAATTTTAATAATTTCCAATATCTGTACTAATTGCATTTCTTAAAAAATTATTTAAATTTTAAGGGAATTCTTTGGATTAACTTAAGAGCTGTTGCACCATTTTTTATAATTCTTCGCACTAATTGCTAATATAGATTACTTAAATTTTAAAAATAAGGATGTGGAGCAAACGGGCTCAATTAATGACTTCCAACGGACTCTGTTGTGGGCTGTTCTTAGTACCTCGTTTCACGACAACCCTGCAGTAGTTATCTCACGTACGGTTGCGATGGGAAAAAGTTTTTTTTGGACGACCACGGCACCGAGAGCCTTCGGGGTTGTACTGCAGCGCTACCTTGGCTATCTCGTTATCGGATATCAATGTGCGACCAATCCATACGAATTTCCTTTTCATGATGTCATACTGGATTGGCTGTTGATTCGTGCTTCGGAGCTGCTCATCTTTGGTCATTGTGTTGGGCCAGAAGCATCGAATAATCCTTCGTAAGCAACGGTTTGTGAAAACTTGCAGCCATCGTACGTCGTTTTTGGATAGACCCCAAGTTTCACACCCGTATGGGTTTCACACACGTGTTGAATACTTTGGTCTTCAGTTGTGTTGATATTTCGGATGATACCCATATTTTTTTTAAACAATGCATGGCATGTTAATTCGCGCATAAACGTCTTCGTTTGCACCGCTATTCGTTGTGATTGTGCAGCCTAGGTAACAGAAAGATTGTACATCTTCTATGGTGTTATTATTGAGAGTTAGACAGGTGGTATTATTGGTGTTTATTCTCATTAGTTTGGTTTTCCGAAAGTTTATTTGTAATCCAACTTTAAGAGCATTGTTCTGAAGAGTCTTCAATTTGTTCTCCATATGTTCGGGCTTATGTTGTAAGAGACATATATTAAACCAAAAAAAAGTTGCAAAATTTTTAAATTTATTTTATTTTTCATACAAATTCTATTTCCAAGAAAATCGGATATTTCTTTGTCTTTCGTTCTCTCTATGTATCATTTACCAAAAGATGTTTTCTGTCAGTATGAAATATATCGCATAATACTGCAACAAAAATATAATGTTATACAATTACACCGCAATATAAAACGAACAACAGAGTTTTAAAAATTTCCTACAGTTTTCTTAAAATAAGAAATCTGAAATCCCTTGAAAATTGCCAGTGAATTCCCTACAAAATGGGAAAATTACCTACTCTTTGTATCACGGTCACATACTGAAAGTTTCTCATCAGCTGCTGTTTAATTCGGGCTCTACAGAATTTATTTCAACCAAATTCTTTTTATCTACCTAAAAACGCTTGTGTACCGAATATTGATTTTCAAACTAGTAGTTGAATGTGTAGAGTAATTTATAATTAATAAAATTGTATCAATTCTATTTCGAACGTCCCCACACAGACAAAACATACAGTTGGAAATGGTTTGCGACAGGAAGATTTTGTTTCCTTGCACAACATATAGTTGTGAAAAACAAGCTATTATTGACTTAAACTATTGCAAAAGAGGAAAAAAGTTACAATAAACAAAGTTATGTTTATATTTAATCATGATATTATAACGGTCATAACAATTGCAGCATGGTTACATTAAACAATATAATTTTGCTAAAAAATTGAAACAACGACCAATGTGTTATTACTAAGCAAAAATATTATAATATCTACAGGAGTAACCATTGATTGTCCACTGTTTCATCAATTTTGTATTTTACTTCTAAGGTATCGCTACGTTTGTTTATATTTTAATGTTAAACAAATTGAAAAGCTTTTATAGTGTTCAAAACAAAACCAATATTAAAATTACAATTTTTTTTTTCAAAAATAAAAAGGCAATTTAAAAATAAAAAATATATAATATATTGGCATAATTTCTTGTTCTGTATTATATAATAATTAAATTAATTAATTAATCTGACAATTAAAAAGATAATTATAAAAAATCCATGTTTCAGAACTAATGTATTATTATTATTATACAAGGTGTTGCAAAATTACCGTTGTGGTTAGAAATTTCTTGTTCTCTTCTGTTTAAGATTTTTGGAAAGAAAGCTTGGGAAATTCAAATTGCAACAGTAAAGAAATTTAAGTTGAAACAGCACATAAGTTTTACAGAACGTCTCCTCGTTGATGTTCCTGGATTGTCTTTCACAGCCCTGCGTTTAATATTTATGGAGATGGGCACCGCACGTAGACTCCTTATTTTTATCATGCTGACGGGAAGTGGCAACCATCCGTATTGTTTGTTCCTTTTATGGAAACCGCTAAAATCTTAGTATTTTAAATTTTTGATCGCACTATCACCCATAATTAATATTTTACTAAATATGTAAAATATTAATAGTTTAATTTAAAAAAATTGGAATTGATTATTGAGGGGTATGATTTTGCACATTCCACTGTTGCTAATACAGATCACCAGGGAACTTTACCAAATATTTCTTAGAACAAATGGAGATATTGCATTAAACCTTCATGAAAACAAATGAAAAGTTTAAACAATATCGAAGTTATAATAAGAACTTAATAATCAACCAATTGCTTGTTATTGTTGATAGTAAAAATGCACACCGCACATAAAAATGATGACAATAAGCACGCTGCGTCAGAAATATGAATTAAAAACAAAATTCATTGATTTTTGCTCAATGTTCTATTGTGTACTGTTCCAATTTAAATTTCCTAAGACGTCATCACACAAATCTTAAACAAAAGTATCAATCAAATTTTAAATCATTTAGTTATAAAATAATTACACCACATCGTTAATTTATGCCACCCTGTATATGCACAATATCTAATAAATTTATTATTCAAGACATGCTTCGATATCTAATTTAAGCCCACAACAAACAAAAACTTTTTGATATTATATATCTACAATAATTATAAGATTATTTTGAATCTTTTTATTATCACATCAAACTCACTTCTGTTTACGTGTAATCAAAACGCACTAATTTTAAATAATGTTGCTATTACGTATGAACAATTCATGTCTCTATTTCATCATAATAAGATGAGACAATACCAGTGGGTGATAACATCAAACAATATGATAGTATTGTGAAACAATATTATTACTAAATTACACAGCAAAAATATATATTTTTCATAGCTTCTTAATAGTTATGTGACTCTAACTTTAACAACCTTTAACTTTTAATCTTGTTTTATGCATCATTCGTTTGTACAATTACATACATAAATATATTTTGAAGAAAAAATTAACTTTTTGGAATGAATTTCCGTCATCCCACGTCAAATTTGGTTGATAAACAGACCGGTTTCGGCTATGTGCCATCTTCAGTGTTCTCTCAGTAACTAATCGTTTTTTGTGTTGTCCCTTGTCTTTTGTATAGTTTCCTTGTGTACCTAACTTCTTTTTCTCTCTTTCTCTCTTGTTCGTGTCTGCATCTCTCTCGTTCGTATATATTCGTGTGTGGCTCTCTCTCGTTCGTATATATTCCTGTGTGCTCTATATCTACCTGCTTCTTGTTCGTTTAATTTTTCTCTTGTTATCTTGTGTTTACCGTTACAGTTTATTATTTGAGTGATCATTTGCTAGGTGTTTTATCTTTGTGTAGGTAGTAGTCTGTGATTGTACGTTTCTGGGTTTCTTTTTGGTTTTGTTCGTTTGTTGTGTTGTCTGGTTTTCTTGGGTTATTGTTTTCTTTTGTGTAAAAATGTTTTAGCGGTTCAAATATTATGTCTGACGCAGTGTTTATTTGTTCGTTTATAATTCTTCCGTCAAACGTTTTTTGTTTGTATATTTCCATGTTTTCTAATACGTTCAGTCGCCGTCCTTTGTGCTGTAAATGCAGTAATTCAACTGTTTGTCTGATGTGTATTGGTGTACATTTGTTGTTGAATATGTGGTTCGTGAAATTTGATTCTGGCGTTGCTCCTGGTTGTTTCAGTTTCTTGTTGTAGTCTCTTATGTGCTCCCGAAATCTTGTTTTTATTTTTCGTCCTGTTTGTCCGATGTATGTAGCTATGTTTTAGATAAGCAAGGAGTTTACAAACACAAAGATAAAACACCTAGCAAATGATCACTCAAATAATAAACTGTAACGGTAAACACAAGAGACTAACAAGAGAAAAATTAAACGAACAAGAAGCAGGTAGATATAGAGCACACAGGAATATATACGAACGAGAGAGAGCCACACACGAATATATACGAACGAGAGAGATGCAGACACGAACAAGAGAGAAAGAGAGAAAAAGAAGTTAGGTACACAAGGAAACTATACAAAAGACAAGGGACAACACAAAAAACGATTAGTTACTGAGAGAACACTGAAGATGGCACATAGCCGAAACCGGTCTGTTTATCAACCAAATTTGACGTGGGATGACGGAAATTCATTCCAAATTGCATCAAACCCCGTCGGAAGAAAAACACAACACTTAAAAAATTAAGATTTCAACATACCAACCAGAGTGCACAATATACAATGACAAAGAACATACAATCAATATCCATATATAAACATATATACGTACTTATAAACAAGACGCCACTATGTATCCACATGTTCATGTTTTTTAAGCTGCTTATATTCAACATGTGAATTTTCATAATGAATATGCGCTGCTTAAAAAAATACGATGTGTAAAAACATTCAGATTGAAAATTGTGTGCTGTTCATTTTCGAATGCTACTGCAAAATAAAGTTTGATGTTCATATTAATTTTTAAGTAATATTCGAAAAAGTCTTTTTCTGTACAAAAACTAATGAAGCAAACACGAATAGAACGAAACACAACAAAAATTAAAAATTCGTATTCATGAATATGAGTGAAAAATGAATGAATATGTGGTACTCTGCATAATACTCAAATAATAGTTTATATAACTAAAAGTACGGTCACACTGCCAAGTATTTGCCGAAAAAATGTAAAGGAAAAAGTAGTGGTCACGTTTTTTTTGGCAAATGTTTGTCGAGTGTGACCATACCTTAAGTTATTTTCATTTGATATTTATTAAGATTTTTCGACATATTTCAATTTGGTTGTAGAATTTTTGAATTAACAGAAAAATCTATAAGTTAAGTTTTCATAACTAAATGCTGATTTTGTTACGGCAAGGCTTTTGCAACAAGTTTAACTAATATGAAAAAAAATCGGATAATAAAAACTACTCGTACCATACCATATATAAAATCAAAAATAAACATATGTCATAGATTGTGTAAAAAATGATAATGGGATATATTATGTGTCAATCAGAGAACGAAAAACGATACAATAATAAATAAATTACTCTACCTTGTATTGAATATTTCCAATACAAAATTTTTTCGTATCTATTTAATTTCAATATTGTATGTATCGGTGCGCATTTTGTTTTATAACTGTATATGAATACTTGTTTATATCCATGCGTAGCTATATGTATCGATAGGCACCCCAATGACTATGAAGCACATTTATTTTAAAATTTTTTGTTTGATAAGTATTGCCAGAAATTTTGTCTTTAGTTGTATTATGAATTTTGTTTCCTAATTACAATGAACTAATTTTAAGCAAAAAGCGAAAAAATTTTATTGAAAAATGCGCGTTAACTTCAATAGTGTACAATTTCACTTTGAAGCAAATTTTTGCAAACATTTTTGAGAATATCTGAAGCTGCGCAAAGCGCGAATATCCGCAAAAATTTGCATAATTGAAAAAATCCGTAAAATCTTAAAAAAAAAACTAAAAGAGCAAGGAATGTTAATATTAAAACCTTATATTTTTTCCCAGTTTTTGTAAATTTTCGTAGTCTTTGCAAATTTTTCACATTCCTTGCATTTATAGCTCGTTTTAGAAGATTTTACAGCTTTTTCTAAATTTTGAAAATTTTGCGCATTTTTGCGATATGACTCATTGACTTTTTAAAGCTTCATTGCAAAAATATTTTTTACACAAGAAGATAATACCTAAAACAAATATAAGTTAAAAATAAATTATTTCTTATTGTTATACATATTTCTGCAACCAATTTTTTTTCAAACACTACAACATTGTTTCTTATAGTCATATTTATGGATACCCATCGATACATATCTATCTATACTTGTACGTATTCCTAGCAATACAGAATGCATTTTCTATTTAATTATGCTACACCTTTCGATATGCGCACTTATTTATATTATAACCCGTTTGTAGTCATTGCTTTCTGTGAACGTATTTGTTTGTATCCCTATATACTAATAATCCTACAGTTTTGAATATTGATATGTGCTATGTATTGAAAATTGTATACATTTGTCGTTCACTGGTGTCAATAACATATTAACAATCTGGCAGCAATTTTCGTATGTCAACTTACGGCGTTTCCTTTTCCAAAAAAAGTGCAAAATTTTTTTACGTGTTTATTGAAAACTTGCAATATCAATATTTTTTTAATAATTTTGTTTATTAGAAATTATTGTATCATAACTTAGAAAGCAAAATGTTTGCCTTAAGAAAACTTTGAATAAAAATTTTTTTGATAAAAGGTAAAAAAGAAATTGCACCATATAATAAGTAAATGAAGGTGAAAATAAAGATAATTTGTATAATGAAACGGCATTCAATAAATGTGGCTCTTCACCTTTTTCACCACCACATTCAATACATCACAATATGCAAGTTTTTTTTTCCTAATATGGGGTCTTTCAAAAAGAGGTTTCGAGAATTTTTGAGTAGAATCCACAGATATTTATGGAATTATAAACTGAGCAGAGGGTATGCAATTAATAATGGAAAACGAAGCGGCCACCAAGGATGCCCTTGTAGGACCATATTCTTTTCATTAAATTTTTCATCACCATTTCGCATTGTGGTATACCACAGATTAACCACTTCATGTATTTTTTATTTTAAGGGCATGCACATGATAATTAAAAGAAATTATGTGTCACCCCTAAGGTTCGCACGATGAGAGGACATCAAGTGATACTTGATGTGTGCCGCTGGCCGTTGTATTGACACTCAAAGAATATTCAAGTGCATGCACATTTGAATGTTTGTATTTGAAAATACACCGCGTCTGTTGTGTGTGTGGTACACTACACATATGTATATAACGTGGGAAAATATTTAAACTAGATCATATAACATTATATTTTCCCACAAACAAATTAGTAAAATGTTGGTTATATCAAAAAGGGTACTCAATCATCTTTTAATCAACTGACTAAAATTTATAATTGCCTGGTAAGTTAAATATAAGAAAAGGAATAATAAATTGAGCTAGATTTCGTAAACCAATTATTTTTGTTATCTGGATTTTCCTCATAAGTAGTATTTAAGCTAACTAAGTCTTATACTAAAAAATAATAATTAACAGTCATTCTTAGCAGCTCCACCGTGAGGTCTAAGAAAATAAGGAAATAAATAATTTTTTTATGTAAATAATTAAAAGTAATTTTAATAACTAAACAATACTACAGCATATTTGCGACTGTATGTCCTTGATAGCTTCACGACTTCCATCTATGAAGTCTTAAGTCGATTGTTGAAATTATCTGTATTCAAAGAAAATAGTCTTTAAGGTATTAAGCCACAAGATCTCCGTTACCAATTGCAATTGCCTCTACGAGATATCTCAGGATCAGGAAATTTTTCACGGAAAAGAGCGTTGAAAATATCAATATATATATATAAATATCTCTATGCAAAATGCGGTGTAATATCGTTTATGGAATATCAAATTCCAAAGACCAACAAAAAAGGGATAATGCTAGATTTTTATCAACACTATGGGCTACAAAAGCAATATTCTCAATTATTCTTGGGCAACGTACATGAGGTCGATTCTTCACATCACTAATTTTTCCCAACAGTTCAAATTTGTCCACCAGCTTTACAATTTATTAAGACTAAACAGAAGCTTGTATTTTCAAAAAACCGCAGAAGATTTGCTTCTATTTGCTAAACTATCGTTTTAACGATAAATTTGTTTGATTTTACATCCATACAAAATCTGCACTCGTATTTCCTAAATATACCGAAAAAATATATATTAAATATTAAAATTTCAAAAAAAGAAATCACATTTCATTTTTTTCATGCTAGCAGGGAAGGAAGTAAGAAAAAATGTTAGAGTTAACGGATGTCAGTATTAACTGGCACATGGTTCAAGTTTTTGTTTCCATTTGCATTTAAAAAAAAGATAATTTAAATAACAGTAATGCAACCTTTACTCGGACAAAATAAAACAGTCCAAATTCTCACACACATACATAGATAAGGAAAGAAAGACACACACGCAAACAATATCTCCCACATTAACATCCTCATTTATGTAACAAGTTTTAATTTTTTTTTTTCAGATTTTTGTAGGGTTTTTATTCTTCTGCACAATAGTTTTAATTTCATTTTAACTCTTTTAGCTTAAAGCGCTTCAGCTAGCAGCGAATACAAAAAGAGGAAAATAAAAAAAATAAAAACAAACAAACAGAATTCTACACAAATTTATGATTTATGAGCACTGTGTGCATGTGCAAAGCTAAAGGACATCCGACAATGGCAACACAACATGTGCAACAACTTACTCCGTTTTTGTAATTTTACTGTAAATTCGATAGAAGACATATTCTGTTCATTCTATTTTTTTTGTTCCCGATTTTGTTGTCGCATTTATATTTTATTTTAAGAAAGTTTTCAATTTAAACAAACAAAACTATAATTTATGTTTTGTTTTTCTTATCTACAATTAATTTAAAAAGTAAGCTACATGTTTGAAATTTGTTAGCGACTCAAAAGTTTCTATACTTTTTTCAACCGAAAATAACGTCTATGTATGTATGCATATTTCAAATAAAGTACTTCTATTTAATTAAAATGATTTCCGACAGAAATTAAACGTTTTGATGGTAATATGCACTACTAGATGTTAGCGGTTTAAGATTTCATGCTGATACGCCAATTCACTAAAACTAGATTGCAAAATTTAAATTTTCTTAGATATCGTAGCTAAAATTTTTAAGATTCTTAAAGGTACCATAAATTTACAAAAATACTTTTGATGTTCGTTTGGTTGTTTGTTTTTATTGCGTTTTTCCTTTTCGCACAATTTGAAGTACATAAAAAATTTTTTGAAAACGCTAAATAAAATTTATATATTGAAAACACCATTTGTGCTCTTTCTTGTATTATTTTATTAAGAATACAAGTTCTGTATCTTCGAAAGTCTTTCACTAGAAGTAAGAAGTCATACATAGCTTAAGACATGTTAAAAAAACATTTTCACAAATTGAAAGTTCTCATACAAAAAGATATACATATTATTATATGAACAAAACAACAAGTACAATAGACTTTTCTCCTTTTCATTTTCTTTCCAAGTAGTTAACAAATATTTTGTTAACAATATTTTTTTATAAATTAAAATGACAAATATTTTGAATATGCAGTTACTCATATGCAAGAAAACACATACAAATGTTTTTAATTCTGTCACATTATTGTAATATGCAACTGAGCTCTTAACTTTTGCTATGTTAGCAACATTGTCATAATAAATCCTATTTTTTCCTTTTTTTCAATGAGTTCGCATACATGTGTGGCGGTATTTTTACATTAAGTTGTACTAAAGAGTGTAACAGCGACATAAAAATCCTTCTCTGCAGCTGAAGGATATTTCGTCACGTATTTCTTTTTAAAGTCTCTCTAAGAAATTAACAACTTGTGTTTGCTTTATGAGTCTTAAGAGGGGAAAAGTAGAAATGGTTACTTTTTTGTACACTTAGTAAAAAAGTCTTTCCTTAACAGGTCTCTAAGGAAAGTGTATATACAATTATACGTTATATTCCAACTATATCACCCCCTAAAAATTTTACGACAATTTCGGAGGTCCATAGAAGAGTGTCGACGAAGGGTACTGTAAAACAGATAACAGATATGGATGGCTATATCACACTTTCCTTTAGACGCCTAGATTTCGAACTACTCAGGCTATGCACAAGACTATAATGGCGTTTTCGTTTCTACAAAAAAGTGCAACATTTTCTGTCCTTTTTATTGAAAATTTGCCATATAATGATTTTTTGAAATAATGAATTTATTAGAAATTATTGTATCATCACTTACGAGCCAAAATTTTTGTCTTAAGTAACCTTTGAATAGCAATTTTTTTATAAAAAGTAAGAGATATATTAGATTTTTTTAAGTAAAGAAATCGGCATAAGTGTAACCGCACAAGCCACACGGAAAGCATTTGAACTTTCAGCAAGAATTGATCACTTTAAACCGTGCTCTAAGCATCGGCAACCCGAACGTGATATCGTTAAACGCCGAGCTGATCACAGCTCACATTCGTCTACGAGCCAGTCCCCTGTTCAGCATTGCATTTTATATGGCTCGTTGAACGCAGTAAAACACATCCAAGAATGATTATATTGTCCATTCTAGCCAAAAGGGGCCAACATATTAATAAACGGTCAAACAGGCTTGATTTAACTTACTATAACTATCGCGCGAAACACCTTTTGTTCATTATTATCATCCCAGATTTTATTGTGAATTAATTACGAATTAGTGTTTAGCGTTCTTGTTGATCAGCGAAACTTATTCGAAATTTGGTTTTGAATTGTTACCGCTTAAGAGATTTATTATTCATATTGGTTGAATCACATTTATTTTAAATACTCCATTGAGAAAGAACTCCTAATATTTTTCTTAAGATTAATTAAATTACAAAATGAAAGGTGCTCACTTACTATTTCCGATTACTCTTGAACATCAACTGATGGAAACTCTAACGCCAAAAATAATCGTGTAGTTCAATGTCATTTGGTTATACATGCTAGCTTTCTATTCAAAGGTATGTACATAACAAATGTCGGGATACTTAAGTAGTACATACATTTGTACATATGTACTTACTGTATGCACTTATTTACATATGTACATATCGCTCTTTTATTACAACGTAATCATATCTAAGAAAACGCAGATTTATATGTCGTATTCTTCATCTTGTGCAAAATATTCTTGAGGAGAGAATTCCTTTTTTTATTTTGCTCATGAACGAGTTTTTTGAGATATGACTACGTTGCAAAAAAAGAGGCGATATGTACTTATTTTTGAATTTGTAATTCCCGCAAATTTGTAAACAGAAATTAAAATCAATAAACAGCTTGTCAAGAAGAGGAACTAGTATTATCTTAACCACCACTAAACAATCTACTTATTACAGAAATTCTAAATAGTAGTAATTTACCACCTGATATGTTATAAGGAAGGTAAATAAAAGGGCAAGATATTTCTTTAAAATGGTGTGCAAAATTGCATCAAAAAGCGTTAAAAGTTTCCAAAAAAGGCACAAATATAACTAGAATATATATTTAAAAAATTTCTTATTACAATCATGTACTTTATTATATTTTCAAAGAGAAATTATCTTCATTTATTACTACTAGTGTATCCAGTGGTCGACTCAATCGACTGCATTCTTGAAATTGATATTAAACATTTACATTTTAAGACTGTGCACATCTATGTAAAACCCTGTTTAAAAACATATAAATCTTTGAAAAATCGGTTCAGTATTGCGACCGTAAAAGGAATCTACAAAAACGTGTTTGCCTATTAATTATATAGATATTTAATTAAAAAAAATTTATTAAATTTGTGAAAATTTATTAAATCTGTAGTACATGTGTATCCATAGTCAATAACTTTCAAATTTTCATTCATGGAAATGCCTTTGGTTTTAATTTTTGTAATGTTGAACTTGTCAAAATGCGACTCAGGTTTTTAAAATAGATTTTGGTTTGAGCTGATATATAATTATTTAGGTTCAGTAGCATGAAAATGTTTCTGTTTTGGTAGCAGTGACGAGTCAACTATTAGGAGGGTGTCAACTGACATTATAAAGATACTCGGTGACAGGTTCTAAGCCTAACCTTTACGTAATTGTCCTGTGGTTGTATTCTTCGTACCAGTACCAGTAATGGTTTCTTAAAAACTGGTAATAACTAGAGTAATCTGTCCAAGTCTAGTCCAGAATAGTTCCTTAATATCTGTAATAAAATCTAGTCATTCGATGACTTTTCACCGAGCGAGTCCAAAAGTTTCACAACAATAAATCTTTATGTAAAACATGTATTAAAAAATGCAAATTTTATTATATTTTTTATTATTTTATGGGGTACAATCGTATGTGCAACCGGTCTGCAAAATATTGCAGCAGTAAATAAAATGCTGCCGTAGTTGCTCCGATATGTAGCAGCATGGTCAATAATTTGCGTTAGGAGACTTTTACTGCATTTAAGAACGTACCCTATATGGCTGTCATTCGCTTTTCAGTCGGTATAACTTCGTTTTAGATTACGTCTAAATCACCATTATTTTTTTAATCTGATAATGTCGTAATTGTTGTAATATATCGTCGTGGTGAATGCAATAGGCTGTATGTCAAAAAAAATTGAATTTGGTTTTATTGTAGCGTTGTAACCAAAATTGGGGCTCCTACAACTTGCATTTATCTCGTGGCGTTCAGGCAATCAGAAGAGAGCTTTTGCGCGCTTCTTTTGGTTACTGCAAAAGGACGGATGTCAATCGCACGCTTGATTTGACAGTGGCGTGGAGTGTTCTTTCGAGATAAAACCTATAAATTGTGTCATTCTGCATTGGATACTAACATTGGATACAGTGTGAATCGTGGCGATTTATTATTATATTCTAGCCAGCGAAACTAAAACAAACAATTTTTCTCAGAAATATTCAGTTTTTGTCTTTCCTGCAAAAGTATGATTTAGTGACATACAGCATATTGCATTCACCACGACAATATGACCATAAACTAAAAAAATAGAAAAAAATACTTGAAAGTTTTTGCTCCCGAAAAACTTAAAAAATAAAATGTAAATATTCTGATGTCACGCAGAGTAAGGGAATTTTGTAAGCACTTTGGTTCTATTTTTGTGATACGTTCTCTTTTCAACAGTTACGACGTTGGAACTTTTTGTACCATTTCCATTTTCACCAATCATAGGACAGGTACGTTAAGGACAACATTTCCCGTAGGAAAGTTTCGTTTTGATATGTAAAAAAAATAATATTTTTAGACGAAATCATCAGATGTACTAAATAAATCGACAAGTGAATACGATCTAAAATGGCGAACATTGTTTACCTTGCTGCCTTAGCACCTCCTGTTACATATGTACATATGTATATAGAGATCCCCATCCAAGCTGCAAAGCAAACGACTAAAAACTTTTTAAGTGAATTTTTTAACCAGTTATGTTTTTCAGTAGTAGAGTAACGTCGCACTAATAAAGTTATTATGACAAAATACTATCCTCGAAATGCGATAAAACGGATGAAACGGCATGACCTTGCAGCAACAGTATTTGATGCTGGAGCGAATGCGCTTCATTCCATTGCTTATTTTTCATACAAGATATGTGGGGGTGCACTTGTATCCATAGATCTTTTTAAGGCTGTTGGGTCACAAAATTTTAGTTAGTTAGTGATAAAGGCAAAAAAGTTATAAGACTTATGAAATAAAAAAGTACAATTAAACTCTTGTGGAAGAAGGTTAAATATTCTCATTTCAAATAATCACACTTAGCAAAATGCATCAAAGTTATCACAATATTAGCAGATCCATGGTTGGTTTTAGATTGTTAGTGGTTATAAGCTTAATTTATATAATTGTGGTATAATTATGAAAACTATATATGTAATAACGAACTCTTTTGCTTCAGTTAATCAAAATGTTAACATTTTTTCACTGGGCAGCAGTTATTTTATTTATAAGTTAAAGCTATTGTCACGAAACTTACACATGAGCATATTAAGTGACTCATACAATGTCAAAAACTGAAATGCATATGAGTTAAAACAAATAACAAATATTGTATAAAAGCTACGAATATTTAAAATGTTGCATAAACAACAACCAATTATTTATTAACTTCATCACTTTGGGGAAGGGTATATAAATTATGTTAGTATAATTTTGTCAGCACAAGAATGTCGTGTGTATATATAGAGTTATTATAAATTATCAACATCACTTTTTGTTTTCGTATAAAGTGAAATGTTGATGTAAAATATGCATGCAAAAACAGTAAAGAATAAAATAGTGTTTCCAATAAATCTCAAAAAATATATAATTTATGCTAGCAAAAATCTGTTTAAGATTTTTCTGTATAAAAATAGAAGAAATTTACAAATTTAAATCTAATAATACATAGTAATTTATAAATTAAAAAAAAGTGAAAGCTTTAAAACAAAAACAATTTTGTTTAATTTGGCTTTATTTTTAGTCATAGTACATATTTTTAAAACAAATATAGTTTTGTATGGTAAAAAATAGTATTTGTATCTAGAAAAAAAATGAAGTCAAATAAGGTTTGCATTGATTTGATTATTATATTTGTAAATAAATCAAAAAAGCTTTAAAAACGGTGAGAAATAATAAAAATATTTTCAAAAGTCACACAAAAAATTGTATTCATCCAATATGCAAAAATTTCCCATCACTGATAATTTAGGAGATTTTTTTTGTAAAACTTAACGTTTATCATTCATACATTTTATATGGAAAATATTCAAAATACAAAAACAAAAGAGTCTAAAAATTGTTAATGCTAAGCGTTGCGTAGTACATAAGAAGAATCTTAAAGATTTTCGACTATTGAATTGGGGCTTCAAATATTAAAATATTAAAATTTATAACGAAACGTTTACAAAACTTATCGTCACAAAATTTAAAAATTTTATATCTGTGTAGTTCAATTATGTTGAAATTTTATTGGCTTATCAAAGTTTACGTGTAATTAAATTATTGTTGTATTTGTATGTATTTTTAAGAAAACAAAATAAATAAATAAAGAATTAAAAAAATAGGGTTAGCGTATTTTAGTGATGTAAACATAAGCCATGGTTCCATGGTTTCAAATAGAACTATTATGCCTCTTCTGAAAAAATTACTTCTAGCGGAACTTAATAGAAAACCCCTACTGTTTTTCAATGCATGTTTTTTAAAGACATGGGCCGTGTTTAAATTTGTTGTGCTGATATATTTGTAATATCACTAGACGTATTATAAGTTTTTGTTTCGTTTCACATAACAATTTTTACATTAACTTTTACTGACTTTAATTTTCTTTGAAAAAAAAAAATTAATAAAAATGGGTTTCAACTTTTTAAATACTTTCGAATACTTATGTACATTATGACGTTTAAGCCTTTTGCAAATATTCTGCTGCATATTTTTGCATACAGTCAACACAGCAGAAGTAGTAACAAATAACGTGTTCTTTTATTTCTGTAAAAAATCAGAAAAACGATTTCCATATTCGTTGCCACGTATCCCTTACTTATGTTGCTTACTATATATTATATAAGAAAATATATACGTACACATGCGAGGATTTTCCTGTATAACTTTTTTGCTGTCCCAAAAGTGCATCTGAATGGCACTTCTTTAAGGAGAATAAACATTTATTGCTGTCATCTTTGGAACATAATGCAGCGAATAAGAAAAAATATGAAGACAAAAACAAGTAATAAAATAAAATATCAAGTTGATATAGAGTAATATAGATTTATGTGTATAGTAAAACAGAAATTAACGACAGTTTGTAAATATGAAAATGAAGAGAATGTAAATATTTTTCTATAAAAGTAAACAAACTTAAAACGTAATATTTGAAAAAGTAAAAAGTAAGATGCTATTAAAATATCTGCATTGTAAAAAAATAAACGTAAGCAACATATGCCGGAAACCATTCGTACACTGATTTGGTTCAAAGTTGGAGAACTGACGGAAGATGGTCGGAAGCACGAGAATTTATTTATCCATTTGAATTTCTAAAACTGTGGCAAAGATATAATATAGACAATGGTTTGAGATTTCATTGAGATTTGTTTTTGTTGTGTGATAGAATATAAAATTTAAATACAAAATTTTTTTGATTCAAATAAGTTAATTTAGAATTCTCTCATGTTCATCTTTCTTTTTACTAGGTTTTATGTGCTTTATTAAGTAAAATTCGCTAAAAAATTCCGAAAACTTAGTTTAACTTTCAAAGTTACTTCCGTTTTTTTAGCTTGCGGAACAAAATTTTATGATCAATTATTTCGCAACAAATACCTGCTAAAAAATTATAATTTAAGCCATTCGAAAGTACATTAATATCGCACTAAACACCATGCATTAGTTGCAGGTACCTCTTTTGAAAGACCAACAAATTTTTATATATTAATGTGAAAACGCGTAGGGTTCGTTACGCAGGATTTACACATACATATGTATGTATGTATGTACATATGTATCATGCGATTTCAAACTTTATAGTTAAAATTAAATTTTACAATTCAATACAATTGAAAATTCTTAAAGAATATATAAATTTTCTTTTGTTTTAACGTTATGAAGTAAAATTTAAAATTATGTGCATATTTAAAATATTTTGATTAAAATGATTAATTTTCTAGCTCATAAGAAATCTGTGTAAAATATTAAGATTAAATAGGATCTTGTACTTTAGCGTTAATGGATAATAGATACTCGTAAATAGATTTATGCAGAAATAATATTTTTTCAACAGTTGTCCCAGGAAGTCTGCTTCACATTCCTTCAAGTATTCTTTCTGGCGTTGAAAAAACTCCTTCACTTGTAGCTGATCTGGTTGGTGCACACAATATTTGTTTAGCCAATTTTCGCAGAATTGGAAGATCTTTAGCTTTTTTCCAAATGAAAAAACTCAAAAGAATTGCAAATGTTTTTCTTCCAAATGTTCGCCAGTCTAAACTCGACTTATACTGCTACTTTGACGACTTTTAATCAGTTCAAGAAAGTCTTTCTGAATTTTGTGAATTGTTTACTAACTTTACAAAGTTGGATAAATTTGCCGGCACCCAACATCGCTCTTTGCCTTTTAATAAAACTTCTGATGGCGTGTCTCCAACTATTCCCCAAATTAGTATTTCGTCGCCAAATGCTCCTCAAATTACGGAAGATAATACACATACTGCTCCAAGGGATGTTAACAATATTTCTTCAACAGCTACATACACTTGTGCTGCAGCTTCCGTAACTTGCAGAGAATACTCTGGCTAGTTATCGACTCCAACTAGATATCCTGGCACTGATGCAGTATTACCACAGAATAATTTTCGATGTGATTTACGTACTATTCCACCCAGGAAAACAATTTTTTCCACTCGCTTTTATCACGACACAACAGTTGATGATATTACGGGTTACACTCAGTCTAAAAACAATATGGACCAGTCTAACAACGTTAATGTGTACAGAATTTAATCAAATAGAGCCTCTTTCAAAATAATTGTACCAGTTGAATTTTCGAAAAGATCGTAGACAAAAATGTTTGCCCTAAGTATTCGGTTGTTCGCGAGTTTATTTACCAAGAGAATCTTGCATGTATTCCTGTCTCTGCTACCTCAATTCCAAAAAACTAATGTCGTCTTCAAACCTCAGTATATTATATGAGAGTGTTAATGGAATGAACACCAAGCTTAATAATACCCTTCTTAATAGTTTTAATGCTGAATTCCATATTGCTGTTCTTACTGAGACATGGCTTAATAATAATACCAACAATGCTAATATTATGTGTGATAAGTATCAAATTTTTAGACGTGATAGAATTGGTAAACAAGGTTGTGAAGTATTGATTGCTGTTCCTTATATCCAGCCGAAGAAGTAATCGTTTAAAATTTCTCTTAACATAGAAATAGTTGTCGTTGCAGCACAAATTTTAAATATATCATTCTTTATTGTTTGCTCTTACGTTGCTCCTAATTCTGATCCTCAAATTTATCATTTGCATCCCGTGTTAATCAAATTCGTTGCTAATAAACTTAAACTAGCTGGTTACTTGGTAGTTCTTGGAGATTATAATATTCCATCAGCATCTTGGATTTCTTCGGATGACACAGATTCTTTGATTCCGATTATTCCGAATGACTGGACAAATGACTTTCTTATGAGCCTTACTGATATTCAGGTTTTTCAAATAAATAATATTCATAATTTCAATATGAGATTGCTTGATCTGATTTTAGTAAACAATTCATTCTTGTTTGATGTGAGTAGGACCAACCCGTTTTGCATTCCAGAGGATCGTCATCATCCGACACCACTAATTTCGACCCCATTCCCGAAGAAGAAATCTATATTCAACATATCTGAAGGTTTTTGTTTTAAGCGTACGAATTATAAATTTCTAAATTAATTGCTTTCTAAAATAAATTTAGAAATACTTTCTCATATAAATGATGGAAGTGATTATGAGCTGGTCATTCAAAAGTTTTATTCAATGCTAATTAGTTGTGTTTCTGCCAGTACTCCGATAATTAAACAAGTTGTGCGCAATCGCCCTCCCTGACTTATTAATCCATTGGCATGGTTAAAAATGGACGGAACAGACGCCATACAAATTTAAAAAAAGTACAATACATCACAGCCTTTATTTAATATCAAGTAGTCACTTCAATATTGAAAACAAAAATGTTATGATTATTATGTTAGTAAAATTAAATATAACATATTGGACAATCATATACGCAATTTACGAAACTGAACGCATTTAGTTAAACGAGAAAAACTTTAAACATATTTAAGAATAGTCTATTTAAATTAACCTTCTGAAAAAGTACTTAAAAGAAGAATTCGGTAGAGATCATTTAATTCACGACATCACTGCAAAGCAAAGTACTACGATGCGATTGAATTGTCCTAATCGTTAGAAATTTTAATTTTCCCAAAATGCGACTTTTCAGTTCCCATTGCTCGGGAAGTCGGGAAATTTAAGAGTCTGATAATGGAGTCAAGAAATTTATGGTGGAACTCTTCCGCCGAGAGCCGAGCGATTTTGTTCTCTTCTAATGATTTTTACCTGTTCAATAATAAGTAGATAGAACCCTTCAATGAAACGTATGAAATATTTCTTTCAGTGGACTTTTTAAACTTTTTAACAATGCGTTAGTATCAGCTGAAAAGTATTTATTTAGACTAATGGTACATTTCATTATTCGAAATCACATGAAAAAGGTCTTTAAAAAAGTTAACTTCCCTCCCGCAAAATTAATATTTTAGAATTTACCATTTAATCGAATACAGTAATTAATTTCTTAAATCAAAAATGAATTTTCAATGCCAAAGAAATTATAATTGTACAAAGAACAAGTTCGAAAAAAATATTGGAGCTCCTTCAGCAGTCTTTCTTAGATCTTTAAAAGACAAGAACTATTTTTACTTTATATTTTTCATAACATTACAGTGTTATGAGATTTAATGAAGACAGACATTATATATTGTCGCTTTTTGTAAATGATGACAACATAGAGATAATGGAAAACACTTGATAATTATATGGTCAAGATAGTATTTATGCCTAAAATATCCGCTAGGTCGAAAATTCGATTTTTAAAAGATATATCAAACAGCGATCCACAGTCATTATTTTATTTGGGACTTGATACTTCCATATCTAGCAATTATGTTGGAAATGAAATATTTTCGGGTATTAAGAAAATACTTAACACCACATAATCCTTTTTATACAAAATAAATTTCAAAACGTGAATGAATGTTCATATTTATGCGTAAAATCTTTTTTAACTCAATTCATTAAGAGAATGTACGCAGACAGCTTTAAGCAAAGTCTTTATAGGATTTTTTGCATTGAATACTTTAATGAAACCTCTTTTCATTATTTGTGTATTTTTTCCGTGTAGTCATTCGTTTTATTTGGCAATTTTGTGTTTGTTTGTGTTGAAGCTGCTGCCGGCTATTTTATGTTATTTTCGGTATTTTTTTTTCACCAAAAAATTGTGGTCATCAATGATAATAAAAGCAAATACAGAAAATGCGTGAGTAAAAATTTTTCGCAATTGTTAATTTTCGTGCAACACCAGGCATAAGTCAGGCGTTTAAGCGGCTATTGACTGAATAAAATGTTATTTAAAACTGGTGAGTGCTTAATATTTTTTTCTATTTTTTTAAGACAGTTAATATAGGCAGCAGTTTTCACATAAAATATCTATTGTAAAGGTATTTAAGTCCAAAAATTTTATTCATTTTCGGAGTTAAAAGCTTAAGAATGTGCTTGCGTACATCTATGTATTGTATTTAAAAGCTTTAATCACAATTCTATTTGAAAGTTTCAATAGTCTAACCATTTAATGTATTTGATGTTTTAACTGTGCAATTTCGTAAGTGTTAATAAAGTAATAAAATTTTAAATAATATTAAAAAGATATCAAAAGTTTACGTATGATAAGTTACTATATCTTATGACATCGTATAATAAATATCTTAAGGTAAAAGCATTTAAGACTAAAATATTTTAGGACTTTAGCTTTTATTTTACAGTAGCGATTTCCATTTTCTTTTCTATCCTTTTGGCCAAAAAAAATATATATAGTTCACTAACTATGTATGTACATTAAGTTTGTGTGTATGGTGGTGTGACACTATTTCACGTCTAATGTTTATTTTACAATTTGTTAAATTCACAGTTAATTTCAATTTCACTGTTGATCAGTTGAATTACTCTTACGAGTTCTATTCTGATTTGATGATGATGAACGAATGTCCAAAACGTATAAAAATTTGTTTGCTGATGACTGGTGAAGTTAGTTATTGATTCTAACCAGTCTTGGGCGTGTGGTTTTTTGTTTGTTCACTGAGGAGAACATACTCCCCTACTAGAAGCGGATATGTGGATTAGTAATAATACTTAGAATTTTGTTGAGCCAGCCAAGAGACGAGTACTGGGCTAAAAACGATCTGTCATCAACGCGGATTATTTTGGATTTCACCACCTGGCTGTAGAGGTCTCAAGTTCCATTTCTACCACGGCGTTGGACTAGAAGTTCGGATCAGCGAGCGCAAGATTCCCAAACTTTTCCTTTATTGCCTCCTTAATAGAGGCAGGGTATGGGTTCTTTGGCAAGTCTCGACATACCATAAAATACATCTCATATTTGATGATGGATAATATGTTGGGCGTTACCGTCAATTTGACAAATTTTTTTCCATCTATGCTAAAGGTGGTCGGCCAGTTTGTTCCTTTCAAGAAATGTGTTGGCAATACGTGACGAAGTGGAACTTGGGTTCAGTATTGCTCTAAGCGATTTATATCTATCGTCTGTCATTGCACAAACTTCAGCGGTTGGTGCAAGTACCTTGTGTAAGGACGTTGGTAAACGAACTGGTGTGGCCGGTTAGGTGCTAGTAGCAGCTAAAGATCGACGTGGGGCAAGAATGGCTTGTTTGTTTGCGTAGATGTTTTGTCAGACATGGCATTCAAGCCCTTCAGAATTCGGACTGGACCATGCATAACCGAGTGGTGCTTACCGTTACATTTTTGGCAACGAGGCTTTCTAGAGCACCTTTCGATTAAATGCTTTCGTGCCAAACAATTGATGCAATTTCACCGCCGTTTAATACTTCTCCAACAAGTTAAGTTTGCTGAACCTTTTACAGGCTGTTAAGCGATGATCCGCTTGACAAGTATCATAACCAAAATGCAGTTTCATTCTCGAACGCCGGGACGGTTGGTGACGGTCTCCTTTTGAGTGGGATTAACGGTGTTTACCTTGTTTGTTGTTGGGTGACATGATCTCTGTTAAATGATATGAATGAAATGGGGTTAATGTAAGAATTGAGTTAGAGTAAGTTTAATAGACAAAGCATAGATCATTGGAGGAAATATAATGAGTATGTCAACCAAACGGACTTTGACACCCTTGTATACTAAACTTGGGTAAGTATGTGTGGGTAGCTTGAGTTAATTTTACAAGTGAGTTAGTGTGTTTTGACAATTGTGATATTTTAGTTAATGGGTAAGTTTTAATTACTCGTACCAGTAGCCATTCGTTAGGGGGTAGGTTGTCCTATCGAATAAAAACAATGTGTGTTCAGGTGATAAGGCTGTCATACATTGGGTAGCTTGCCGATTACTATACCTTGTGTATTACCGAACTAATAAGATTCTGAAGTTTCGGAATCCAATAACCAGACCTTATTATCCTTAGCATAAGTTAATTTCCTCCATATAAGGTCACCATATGCACGTGTAGTGTTAATAGTTTTGCAAATTTACTTGTATAGGGTAACACAATCGGGTGTCTATTGGAATACGACAAACTATTGGAGTTGGCCAGTCGACCGTTTGCACGAAAAATATTGACAGAGTCTAAAAATGGAGATAGGGTGAGTAAGTTGCTATGCTATGCTATATGCTATGCTATACATTGTGGATAATATTAGCTAAAAACACTGCACCACACAGTTCTAGTTTTGGCAACGAGATTAATTTGATCGGCGCAACTCTTATTTTAGCGAGCAGTAGGGTTATGGGTGCAACTCCAGCATATAATACCGCTGAGTACGCTTTTTAAAAATCCATGAACCTAAATTTTTGCTGAAGGGGAAAATTTAATCCATCTTGGGATATGAATTTGTTCAATATTCTAATAGAACTGCAAAAACTTATGCCATTTAATTAGGGTGATTTGAACTCTAAATAAAAACGTATCCTCCTTGGAATTCCATTTTATGCCTGTTGTCTTTGCGTATTTTGACTCGGGTAGGGTGAGCAAATCGACATCAAGGAAGATTTCTTCGGGTAGGCTACTTAATAGCTCTTTAGTGTTAGAAGTCCACTTTCGGAGAGGAAATCCAACAGAGTCCAGAGCTGTAATCAATTGTGTTTGAGAATTTTTTGCTTCTTCAACCGTATGAGCAGCAGCCAAAGCATCGCCTACATATATGTTATTCTTCAATATACTTGTAGCAATTGGTTGGGTATTTTGAACATATTTGGCTTATTCAAATATGGAGCACAGTTGATTCCAAATGTCACTGTTTGCAATTCAAAGTCTTCAATGGGTTTATTAACGCTTTTACGAAAAAGTATGCGCGCATTTAAACTGTTACTATTAGATGTTTTGCTAGACGCATTAAAAACAACTCTAATTTTGGTTGTAACACGATCTAGTTTGACGACAGCATGATGGGGTAAATAATATTGGGTATTCTTCATAATTATTGGGTTTTTTGAGTATTTCTTCAATTTTCCAGAATTTGGTCAAAACTTTATCAAGCGCGACAGAACTGAAGTCGGAAACTATGGGATGATTTCTATGTGAATCCAACCGAATTCGATTTCCTGGGCTATTAATGTATTAGGAAAATCTTTCTTAACAACAGATTCTAAAATTTGTGGGTAAAAATCAGGAAATCTATTGGCCTGCTTCCATAAAAGTGTGGGTCATCTAATTGAATATTTTTTAAGTCTTTCGTGGGTTTAAGTTTGGAGTGGATACATTTTTTGTAAGAGTTTTTACAACAATAGCTTGAATATTCAATCTGAATATTGGGTTGTGTGTTTGATGTCAGTAAAACCTCAAATACATAGTTTATTTGATCGCGCTGATACAACTTCATTAAGTCCCTAAATTTCAGCAACAATTGCGATAGTGGGTAGTTGCGGTTTTCGTCTTAATTTATCTGAAATAAACGAGAAATCTGAAGTTGGATCAATGAGCGCAAGAACTTCAACATTCAAAACCACTATTCCTAATAACTTAGCTCTGTCATCTAAAATGGGTTTGCTTGATTGGGAATGTGTTGAAGACGATTGTAATGCATTTCGTGATGTTGATGGTTGATCATCATCAACTTGGGTGTTTGTGTTTGAATTAAGTTTGTGTAATAGTGTATTATGGCTCCCTCCGTAGTATCTGCAAGTAAATGTAATACGGCATTCTACTATAAAATTCTTTTTGACAAAGTCAATTCTCTCACTTACGCCTATAGACGTAAACACTGAACATTCTCCGAGTGTGTGTTTACTTTTGCATATTTGCGCATTGATCCATCAGGTTTACTCTGTAGACTTGTGTTACCGTGCACAATTGGGAATCTTGGGTATGAGGGTGGGTTAAGTTTGAGAATTTCTGTTCATTTTCAAGTTTGGGTTTAGGGTGGGTGTCTTTATTTGAATGGTTTACATTGTAAAAAGTTTTGCCTCTTCTATCCAAATTATTCCTATATTTTTGGAAATTTTTGGATTTCAGGTTGGTGTTGTGGAAAATGCTCTAGAACATCATATCTAGAACATCATTCACTGACGTGAGTTCCTTATATGTATTTGTTAAAAATAAATCTAGAACAGTCCACGTTGGCATTTCCGCACAGTCAGCAAGGGTTTTTTTAAACTATCTTCGGACTTCTCTGGGTATTTTTGTCGGGCATAAATACACAAAAATAGGGACCCAATTATCTGTTTCGACATTTAATGAGTTTAAATTCAAAATACAGCAGTTTATCTTTCTTTGGAGTTTTCTTATTGATACACTACACATGGTGCTCACTGCGGATAAATTGAGTAGTGTTTTTAACTGTGTATTGATTTGCATTCTTTTGTTCTCATATTGAGAAACTAGTTGGTTCTATGCAAAATAAATCGATCATTTGTTAAGCGTGCGTTGCCTACTTTTTCTTTGGCTTTACCGCTAGTTTTTTGTTTTAAGTGGAAAAGATTTTCTACTCCACTTAAACGGCTATTATTGCAGTACTTGTCCTTGAAGGGATCTCTGAATGAAGCCCAATTTTTTAAATCATCACTAAATATTGGCATGTCACACGGGGGTACATTAAAAGACACTGAGTCTTTGGGTTGTGTCTCTTGAGGAATGGGTGCCGTTGTTTCATTCATTTTAGTAAGTTGTTCAACAAACTCATCAATTTCTATTATTGAGCTTCTATAGAATTTCTTACGTGCTCTGATACTGAGAGTACTTTGTGGTAGCTGTATAGTAGCAGCCTCCTTTGGGTCGTTAAAATCAAGAGATTCCTTAATCTGCTTAAATTTTTTGTCAATATCTGACCACAAATTTTCTAGCTCTCTTTTTTTGAAGTTTAGAACGGGAATAGTCCTTTGAATTTCTATAATCTTCATCAAATTCTTTTAAATCAGATTTAAAATAATTTTCCAAATCATCGGCCAAAGACTTTAAGTTAGACATAATTGGGTTTTATTATTTAAATTTGGGTACTAAGAAGGTTTGTGTAGCAAAACGGTTAACAAATTTGAAGATTCTATTTTCACTCTATTGGGGTATTCACACTGTCATCATAAAGTCATATGTCTTAAAATAATAACACGAAAAATTATGACTGCTGTGAACAACTCCTCATAATTTAGTGTGCTATTTTATTTAAATTTGAGTCAGCTGATAAAAAAAAACAATAATAAAACGGACAATCGTTACAATCATAAAAATTTTATATTAGAATGCCGAAAACAAGTGAAAAAACGAAGTGACAAGTGGCAAAACAAAAACATAGCATAAATAGTCTTATTATATTAGGACTTTTTTGTTTGAAGCACAACAACAATTTTTTAAAGACGTCATAAAATAATAAGACAATATGACAATTTGTCATAATAGGACACCGTGTAAATACCCCATATATTTCAGTAAAAATTTTTTACAAACCGACAAAATTTCCAATTGGGTCGTTTACAAGTAATTATGTGCGCTACCGAAAGTGATTGGCACTATTTGTTCTTCGACGGCAATCAAAAGTAAAATTTTTCAATATCTTCTTAATGAGTTGGGTGGGTGGGTAAGAACTAGTAAAGATAAATTTCCTTGTAAAAATGGAAATTAAAAAAATGTATGTAAGTTGTAAAAATACAGACTTACCTTTTTTGCTTGCTATAGTATACAAACCTCCACAAGAGCTTAAACCAATCTCTTGTGTTTTTTTTGTTCCTTTTTGTGTCGTCTTCCCGCTATGACTTGTGTTGAGTTAATAGAGTATTATTGTTGTAAATGTAATGCAGTCGAGATGTATGTAATTTGTGTTTGTTTATATGTAATAAATATTAATTTATTTTATATTTAAATTTAAATGTTTTTATTATTATACAAATCAAATTTATTTATATGAAATATTTATTTGTGTTTTTTATGAATTTCTTTAACACACAATTTGTATTTTTTGCAACTTGTTTGCATTGTAATTTGTATGCATGTAATGTTGTGGTTTTAATTTTACAGTTTTTAATTTCTTGTATTGTTTAATATTCTTGTTTGCTTACTTTTATTTTGCAATTTATATATATGTTTGTTTAAGACAATTGTTTCTTTTATGTTTCTTTGAATTTTAGTACACTAAAATTATTTTAATTATTTTAACCATGTATGTATATACACATGTATGTCCATTTATGTTATTTTTATATGATTATATAGTGTTATATTTATATACATATGTAAATATTTATTTGTTTGATTTTTTTAAGTTTTATTATATTTTGTAGACTGTACTTTTTTGTAATATAAATATTTTTTATTTCACTGTTCACTTTTCTCGAAGGACCATATTTTAACGGGTTATGTAGCTTGTCTGATGCGGGACTTAATATATGTATATAAATTAATTTTTTATTTTACTTAATTTAAAAAAAAATATTTTTTTGGAGCTAAAAGCTCCTTCTTTATTTAACGTTCAACTTAAAACTAAACTTTTACAAAATTGTTTTCTTCAATACGATTAGCAACGTTACAATCAAACTGCACACTCAACATTTTCCCACAGGTATAGAAATTATTTTCTGTGCGCGTGTGCACTGTCATCAAAACAGAATATTTTTTATAAATATTTTAATGTTGCCAAATAGCGAGAGTATCGGGTTTCCGTCTGGCTTGTTCTCATGAATTTTATGAATTATGAATTTTAAACGTTGAATGTATTAACTCCTCCCCGCCTTAATTTCAAACGTCCTCGTTTGAACCATTTGATTTTTGTTCAAAAATTTTATTCAATCCTTGGATTGCTGAATTAGATAAATTTATCTGATCTTTTAATCTCGGCTTTCGATATTTTCGTACTGCCAAACCTATCATAATCATCAGCACTATCACAAATGCTATTATACCACTTATTGATAGGCTTATTCTATTGCTGGTTTCGATAAAGTTGATGTGTTTCATATTTTTTGTATTGATTTCTTTCATCATTTGCAGGGATAGGATCTCTTCTGTTCTGTTGTCTATGGATTTTTGCTGGAGTATGGTGGGTAGTGGTTTGTTGCTACTAACTTCTTTAGTCTCGTAGGATCTGCCTTCTATTATAATTGTTGAGTTGTGGTGGCGAATAATGAATGTTCCATTTAATGTTGTTTCTTCGTCGTCTATTATGGCAATTCCCTTGTAATTGTTAACAAATAGCAAATCTTTGGAAATTTCTTCCGTCTGTGGCAAATGTTGGTTGTTAATTTGAGTGCAATTGGTTGGCTTACTTTTTAACAAATTAGCAATACAATGGTCTTCACTTACATCTACTATCTGTTTATTAGTACAAATTAACAGATTATTATAATTTTTGCATGTATTTTGTATTCCAAATATTTTATTTTTATTCTTTAACAAAGTCTTAAAGTTAATTTTATTAATTTTGTCTCTTTTTTTCACTGATCTAATTTCTAGTACATTAAAGGATTCTAATTCGGTAGTTGGCAAACTTATTATGTAGATAATTGATTTGTCGTCTGCCGCTACTTTTACTTCGGCAAATTCTAGTGCTTCGTCTATATTAATGAAAGGAAACTTGTCTTGAATCAATATTTGTTTTGCTACATCGAGTTCTCTGTCCGAAAGAATAAAAGAGTTTATTATGTCCGCCTTGGCCCAATGAATAGCATAAGCTATATTTGTTAATTCCTCCTTGAGTATTTCTAATTTGTATTTTATATTGAGAGCTAATTCATCGGCCATGATCTGGTCTGTTTTTATTATCTTAACTATTTCGTTTGTTCTGTTAGTAAGTTCGTTTATTTTGTCTGCAGTCAGTTTGTTAATTATTAATTGGTCGTTGTTGTTTTCTAACAGTCCATTTATGCGATCAACCACAATTTCATGATCGCGGTGGTCTGGATTTCCAGCTATCCACTTCCAAGCACTACCTATAAAGTCAAGAGAACGTTTTGAGATACGTTTATTGAGCTTTAGCCTTGTTAATGAACTTTCGATTCCTGATACTAAGTTTGATAAAATAGGATAAAATGCGTTCTTGCTCGAAAGTTGTTTCTGTATGGTACTGTTGATAGTCGTCAGTAAGTCTTCGTACAACTCGATATCAATTAGATGTGTTATCTTGAAAGTGCCCTTCTGAATTTTCGCTGTTCCAGTATGGACGGTAACAAATTCCGAGTGAGAGTAATCATAAATCTGCACTTCGGCAGCAGTAGTTGCCAATAACCTGTGTAATCAATGGATAAAAAATATTGTTAATTTCGAATAAGACTTTTATGGATGATTTGACCTTTCCCTGTTAATATTGTACTGTGCCTATCTTCTTTTACTATTTCTTTTGTATAACGCTTTGTTAGTTTAGTTCCTAATCTTTTGTTCTTTTTTACATAAACTATTTGCCCTGGGAGGTACGTTATAAAATCTTCCTTATTTTTATTATGAAATTCTAGATCCTTTTTCTGTTTAGCCTGCAATTTCTCGATATTATTATGTCTTGTCTTTTCTATGTCATGTGGTGAAAATGATACTGTTCTTCCAAAAAATAGGTCGACGGGTTTTCTTTTTGTAACAGAATGTATGGAGTGGTTATATTCAGCTACGGCTCTTTCAAGCAGCTCTTCGAAGTTTCTATGTTCCCCGTTTTCCTTCAAGCATCTAATAATTTCAGTAAGAGTACTGTGGAATCTTTCCACCTGTCCGTTAGCTTTGCTATAATATGGTGGTACTGTGTAAGTGTCTATTTTTAATTCGTCTTTTAACATAAATTTTATTGAATTTGAATTTAGGGATGGTTCGTTATCCATTACTATTGTTTTTGGTACGCCGAATGAAAAAACTATTTCTCTAAGTGGTTTTCTTATATCTTCTATGGCCCTACTTTTCAATAACTTTGTTTGTGCGTATTTACTAAATTTGTCTAAAGCAGTTAAGACAGTCTTTCCTTCAGTCAAATATATGTCAACATGAACGATTTCTCCTGGGTGACTTGGTAATGGTGTTTCAGATATTCGTAGTTTTTGCGGCTGTCTTTCGTATTTGTTTTCTTTACAGGTTGAACATATTTTTGTTATGCGCTTAATCTTTTGTGCCATTCCTGGGAAGTAGTACTTTTCAATTATCTGAGCCTTGTTTTCTATTGCGTTTCTATGTGCTCGGTTGTGCGTAGCAATGATTATATCTTCTTGATCCTGCTCGTTTGTTATATCTTCAACAATTTTTTGTGTGTATCTGACCTTATAATCTCTGAGGTGAAGAGGGAAAATATTTTGTATCAGTCCCACTATACCCTCTTCCGTGCAAATGCCATTAATAACAGATGGGTTAAGTCGTCTTTTTAAATGCGAGAGTAAATTTTCTTCTGTGAATTGTGGTTCTATTATGGTGTGTCTGTGTATCAAAGGAAAAATAATCTGGAATTGGTACGATGCTGTTTCGCCAATTTTAAAAAATATTTGGTTTCTGAAAACATTGATAGGTGCTTCGACGCAAGGTATCAAATCTTCTCCAGAACTGTCATCACTATGTGTTGTATCACTAAGAGTGTTTATCTGATTTGGAATTCTTGAGAGAGAATCCGCCAGGACATTCGTTTTTCCGGGTCTATATTCCAGTTCGTAGTTGTACTCCTCTAATATCGATTTCCATCTCTTCATCTTATTATTAGTATTTCTATTACTTAAAGCATATGTCAATGGCTGGTGGTCAGTTACAATTTTTACCTTTTTCGAACCATATAAATAATTTCTGCATTTTGCTAATGCCCATATGATTGCAAGCATCTCTTTTTCGTTTGTGGCAAGATGCTCTTCGCTTGTGGCCAATGATCTGGATATGAATGTGATGGGTTTGCTATTTTGCGAGAGAACTGCTCCAATTGCGTGGTCAGATGCGTCCGTGGTTAGTTCAAATTCTTTTTCAAAATCAGGATGTGACAGTATGACTTCTTCTGAAATAAGCGAATTCTTAATTTTTTCGAAAGCTTCTAAAGCCTCAGGATTAGCTGTTATGGGTTGTTTTTTTGAAGTTTGTTTTGAGGTATATCCATCTATTCCGCGCAGTAATCCAGTCAGTGGCTTTGCAATTTGTGCATAGCTTCTTATGAATCTGCGGTAATATCCCGCCATTCCGAGAAATGATCGCAATTCCTTCAAGGTTTTTGGAAAAGGTATTTTGGCTATTGCTTCTAACTTCTTCGGGTTGATTCTGATCCCGTTTACACCAACAATAAATCCCAAGAACTCGACCTCTGTTTGCAAAAACTCACATTTGTCGAGCTGGATCTTTACATTCGCGTTTTCCAATGTTTCAAAGATAATCCTTAGATTTTCCAGATGTTCTTTTTCAGTTCCGCCAAAGATAATAATGTTATCGATGTATATGTAACATCTCCTGCCGATATGCGGCCGAAGAATATCGTCCAGTGTTCTCTGAAATGTGGCTGGAGCGTTTTTCAGCCCGAATGGTAGGCGTAGGAATTCATACTTCCCGTTGTTGACTGAAAATGCAGTTTTTGGAATGTCTTCTTCTCTTAAGGGAATCTGGTGGAATCCCGATTTTAAGTCTAAGACAGTGAAAAATTTGTTTCTTCCAAGATTCGCCAGTACTTCGTTAATTTCTGGGATTGGATAACGGTCTGGTACTGTAACCTGGTTCAATTTTCGATAATCAATAACCATTCGATACTTCTTTTTTCCTGAAGCATCCATTTTTTTGTCCACAATCCACACTGGTGCATTATAGGGTGATTTTGATGGTCTTATAATTCCGTTTTCCAGTAATTCCTCTATCTGATGTTCAATTTCTTCTTTTAAGGCCATTGGATATGGGTACGGTCTACAATATACCGGGTTATCTGTGGTGGTTTTGATTTCTCCTTTCACAGTTGTGATGTATGTGAGTCTTTCATTTGGATCGGAAAACAATGAAGGATAATCACGGATAATTTTTAGTAGTTGGCTACATTGATCGTTAGAAAGATGAGAAATGCGCAAATCGATGCTATTAACAGATTGAGATTTTTTTGTTTCAAGGGTATTACGATATTGGGCGCAATGGTCATGTAATTTTTGTCTGTGTGTATGACAGCTTTAACTTTCCTCAATGTATCATTACCTATGATACCATGGAATGTTTTAAGTGTTGGTAATATATAAAATTTCAACTTTTCGCTATTCGGTCCGAAAATGTCAACGAAAGTATGGTGAGAAATTTCAAGGTTTCCTGCAACTGAATTTATATAAAAAGGTCTTTCGTTAAGAATAGGATTTCTAATTCTGGTTGATTGTATGTAGTTCTTATTGGAACCTGTGTCAATTAAAAATTCAAGAACATCTCCACCCCTGTTAAGTTCCAAGTAAGGTAGTGAAGATGGAGTTAGTCTAAAAAATAAACGCTGTCGATGGTCGATTGCGATGATGCATTAGGCATTTCGCTCTCCTGTTGCGGATAGTCATCTTCAGGTGAACTGTATAGGCCGTTAGGGTCAGCGTCGATATTTACCTCTTCGTGTGGGTATTCGTCTTCGTAAGATTGGGGTGGACTTTGATAAGTCTCAGCATAAAAATTCCTTTGAATTTTGTTGGGAGCATTTGATGTATCCAAGTTTGGTCTTTTTTGTGCGAATTGGTAGCTATTTCTTGGAATATTTTGATAGTTTACTTGCCTAGAATAATGTGATCTATCCACTTCCATTGGTTGTGGAGGTTTTGGATGAAACTCTTGTCTGTTGTTGAATCCGGTGAACCATTGTTGGAAATTATTAGAAAATTGACGTGGTTGCTGTTGTGGGAACTGAGGAAATATTCTTTGTTGCTGCTGTGGTTGGTAATTTGGTCTGAACTGATTGTAATTATTTCTTGGTAGGTAAGCTAATTCAGGATAAAAAGTTTTAAGTTGTGGTCTTGGAGGTAAAGGAAAATGTTTCGAGCGGCCTCCATGATTGTGGTCGAAACTTCCGAAAGTCAATGGCTTAGTACCTTGTGGATATTGTCTTCTGAAATGCATGTTGTCTAATTTTAAGCACATTTGCAGTGCCTCTGGTAAGCTTTTGGGTTCACTAACGCTTAGCAATCTTGGCAAATCTCCATTCAGTCCACGAACGAACGTGTCCAGTGCCTTGTTTCGGTATGAATGTGTCATAACATTCATCGCATCATTTGATAACTCGAGGCAAGAAACTTTGTCTAATATAAGTGACAACAACGAATACACCCTTTGATAATAGTCTGCGATACCCTGATTTCCTTGAGAAAGTGAATTGAGTTGATACTCTAATGTTCCTAGGTCTCGCCCATCTGAGTAATGCATCATTAGAAATTTTTTAATTTTTGTCCAGTCAAGTGGAGTTCTATAAGACTCCAGTGCAGCATCTGCGTCTCCAATTATTTTGTGTCTGATAACGTGTAATATGGCGTAGTACTTTGGGGTTCCTTTGATACTATCGTAAACATTGAGGATTCTGTCCACAGTCTTTCGCCACGAATTAAACTCGCCTGCTTTACCACTAAATTCTCTTAAGCACTTTACAATATCAGGAATATTGTCGGCTTCCTTGAGTTGTGTTGCGTTAGCAATGTTAAAGGATACGTCTGCTGTTTCATTTTCGTCCGGTGTCGTGTTTAGTTCCCTAAGTGTCTCATGTATTATGGTTTGTATTTGTTCCCTAAGTGTCGGTAGTATAGTCGATGAGGTGTTCGTGCGGCTAGTGGATGTCGAACTTCCTGTCAAGGATAGGCTACTCAATTGATTTGCTAAGTCAGATGGTGTGTTGGTAGTCATTTTTAGGACAAGCAACTTTTCCCACTATAGACAAGCACTGATTTCCTTTTCTATTATTCTGAATTTACTCGTATTTAATTTTGATTATAAAATGCAATTCTGTCGGTAAATTTGAGACAATCACTTTTAATAAAATTTACAAAAATTATTTATTTCTATCAGTAATAAATTTGTTTGCTGTATTTCTTATTATCCCCGCTATTGGAGGGTCTCGTGAGAATCGCAATAGCTTCCCCCTCTTAAAAAGTTTTGTTAATATTTTAGCAATTATTTCTGATTACAATTTTGGGAATTCTTAAATTTATTATTATTTAATTTTTTTTTAATTATTCCTTTCAATTTATTTTCTTTAAATTAAGCATCAATATTTTCCCTTTTTTATTTTTCTTTATCAATTTAACAGTTTCTTTAACACAAAACAATTTTCCTCAAAAATTTAAATTTTTGTTTTATTACTTACATATAACTTAAGATTAAAGTCTTCATTTTCAACGTTGGGGCTCTGGGTTGGTAGACGTTCAGGATTAGCCCTTTTCCCTTTGTACTCTGGTCCTTCTTCGTTATAAAGTCGCCAAGCCTCCTGTTGTTGAATTGATGGTTGTTTGGTTGGTTACCCTACTTTTGGATTTTCGGGCTTTAGTTGTAATTTATATCCTGACTTCCTTTTTTATATTTATTGTTAGCTTCTATTGTTATCGTTTTCTTGATTCGTTATTTTAACAGTACATATTTTTGTAACAACAATTTTTTTGTTCTTATTATATTTTTCCTTAAGATAGTATTTTTTAAAGTCTAATTTTCATTATAATGTTCTTTTAGATTTATCTTGTTAATTTTGTTTAAGTTTTTATTTCATTTATTTTATACTTTTATTAATTTTTTTTTTTTTTTAAACAATATTTTTCAAAGTTTAAATTTCACTATAATTTATTTTTTTGACTTATTTTATTTTAAAATATTTTAGTTTTTTATTTCTTTTGCTTTATACTTTAAGTCTTTATTATTTATTTCTGTTACATTTGTTTCGTTTAAGTTTCGGTTGCTTACTTAAAATTAGTTTTTTAAAATTTAATTTTTTTTCCTCGAACCTTACTTTTTTCTTTTCAGGTTTTTATTTTTTTGGTTTCACACGATCCTTACTTTTTTTTGTTCAGGATTTTTTCATGTTGCCACACGCGATCCTTACTTTTTTATTTTTCAGGAGTCTATTCACGTGGGTCCCTGCTCGGGCGCCAATTAATTTTTTATTTTACTTAATTTTAAAAAAAATATTTTTTTGGAGCTAAAAGCTCCTTCTTTATTTAACGTTCAACTTAAAACTAAACTTTTACAAAATTGTTTTCTTCAATACGATTAGCAACGTTACAATCAAACTGCACACTCAACATTTTCCCACAGGTATAGAAATTATTTTCTGTGCGCGTGTGCACTGTCATCAAAACAGAATATTTTTTATAAATATTTTAATGTTGCCAAATAGCGAGAGTATCGGGTTTCCGTCTGGCTTGTTCTCATGAATTTTATGAATTATGAATTTTAAACGTTGAATGTATTAACTTATATATATATAGTATATAAATATATATATAAACATATATATATATATATATATATATATATATATATATATATATATGTGATTCGATTATCATTAAAGTTATCGAATTATAGCAAGTCATGTGGAGCAACCTTATGTATTTTCTATATAAATCTCGAGAACCAACATCAATCACTTCATCAAAAATATATTATAGACAATGAAATTCAGGACCGTATCGACTCAAATTGACTGAGAAACCGCAGGCCACAAGATTCATGTTGATCTGTTAATTGATTAATATAAATTTTCCGCAAATGAAATAATTTCATTAAATAAAAATTCATCAATTATTTAGTAGTATTGTGAAATAAATAATATACTAATTCATTGCAATTTTGAGATAAAATGGAAAATTTCAAGTTATTTAGTAATCAATTAATAGTAAGTATCATTTGATATTGCTTCATTATTTTCAAATTTTCCAATAGAACTAACGTTTATTATTATAGAAGAAAATTGGAGTAGGATTGTAGAAAATACTGATATGAGCCAAGAATTGCTTCTATGTATTTTGGAGTTTTGTAGAGTTAATAGTATATATTTTCCGTACGATAATACTATATATTTAGAGCAAAAATGACTTCCTATGGGATCAGCATCTGCAATTACAGCTGACATCGTCGTGGAAGAATTTTCAGATAGATGCATAGAAATTTAAACCGAAATCTATAGCAGAATATGTTGACGCTATATTTTGTATTATTTCGGATTGTGAGTTGGCAGCTATGTTATCATACCTTAAATCATTACATTCTGACATAAAATTCACTGTTGGAAGTGAAAAAGATAATAGATTTCCTTATTTGAACACGCTGATAATTAGAAATGGTAACTGTGACAACAATGAATAACTTTAGGCAGTTATTCAAATTGAAATTGGTTGCAAAACTTTTGGTGGGTGATACGGTCTTAATAATATTTTTCAGTTATTACTTTGAGCCCATACCTTAACTCAATAAGCTTCTTTATAATATCTTTAAAAATCTGTGATACACACATATCTTTGCTGGCAATAGTAATCAAAAGTATAATAAAATTTAATGGCAACGACTACTTAAATAAAACTTGATTATTTTAACTGTCAATATCGGCTGCAGAAATTTGATATGAAAGCAAACGTATACATCAATGCACAGACGTGAAAAAACACGCATATTTTTACACAAAAATTTAGAAAATTGCAAGTAATAGATGCGACGTCTTAGGGTCTTCTGGAAGATGGAGTGAAGTTTACAAAATCAGAATACATTACAGTCGTACTTTTAATTTCTGATCCGAACATTCTTTTCACTTCTGGAATACTTTGGGAAGGTAGAACCATTTTATTTGTTTGAAAAAATATATTTTGTTTTTCTAGTGACAACAAGAAATCAAAAAAAAATATCTTGATGTTAAAAGTTTTTTGATTTGCTTTCGATGGCATTTGAAGTGAAAGAAAACTAATTTGAGTTTGCGAAACTACACTGCGATGCAAACGACAAGTTTAATATAACTAAGGGCTTATATTAATTTTACAATGCAAATGACGAATGTCATATCCGCAACTTGCTTTCGAAATTGATAAATCCAAATTGTTTCAAATTCTCGCTTTCTTTCGCCCAGATTTTCTTTCCATATTGATAAACAGACCTGTGTAGTGTTTTTTGTGTCCCTGATAGAAATTAACAGTTTGCAAAACTAAAGCATTTGCGGGTCGCCTTCTCGGGAAGCATTTGTAAAACTGATGGGAAACATTGGCTCTTAAGACGAGTTAGTGATGTAAAGAATCGAACTCATGCTCATGCCCAAACGTGGCCATTGGAATCGGGTATTCCACAAATGATTTAGTATGGCCGGAATCGAAAGATACTGATGTGGACGACGTTTTCTTACATCGCTCTTTTGCGTAAAAACTGTCCTGACTGTGTGATTTTTCGAATAAGCGATTACAATTATATCTTGTGTTTTAACACCTTTAGACTTTTTTGGCGGCTTACGTGATGTTGATAGTCCACAAGACCTCAAAGATAAAACTATTGAATTTATCAAAGGCGTACATCCTAAAATATGTGGATTGGTCATGAAAAGATTTAGTCCTGCCCTTCATTACAAATGGCATACCATGTAATTAAACAAATATTCAATGATTTCGCTTAAAAACACTTGTTACTTTACATATTAAATTAAATCTGTTATTAACTTAACTTGTAGAAGTTTGATACAATTACCTTAGGATCATTTTTAAAAATAATCTGGGAAAGATGAGCCTCTGTTGATTCTAAGCTATGATTCTCCTTAAGAAGAAGTTGAAATATACCAAATGTCTCCTAATATATATATGTAGATATGCTGGTTAGCATCTTCTTTGCATGATATCTTAAGCTGATTTCACAGTATATGCTACATGCGAAGCGGTGCTGGAATCAACATTAACTCGTCCTACAAAATATTATAGTGAATGGTATACTGCGAGGAAAGCGAGTTCTTTTGTGTAAAATAATTCTCAGTTGATCCACAAAATGCGTATTTAAAAAGCGATTTGTATATATAAAATTCCGCAATCTTAACCGTGAATGCAGGATGTTTATCGATTTTTTTATTATCTAAGTATTTACTTTTTAAAGAGAACATAATACTAGCTAACAAAAATGTAAAAGTATTATGCAGAAACACGCACATCTATTTAAAAAATTTATAATTGCCATAAGCCACGCTAAAAAAAATTCTTTACATATAAAAATAGAACAAGAACAAACAGCTGGCTAAAGGGCCTTTCACAATATCATACAAGTCTTAAGATTTTCATTGGATTTTGTGTGAAAGAAATCTAACAACATTTCTTGCGACTGTCAAAAAATCTAACGTACCATTACATTTTGTTTTCACACTATCAGATATCAAATAAAATGAAAAATATGAGTAGAAAATAAGTGGCACGGCGGCTGAGCAATTTATGTGTATATCAAAGTACAACATTAAATAATACAAAATTTAATTGATTTTGAGGCACGGTGTGATACATATTCCAAATTTTGAGCCTGTGTATGACAAAAAAAACCCATCAGAGACGGCACGCTATCGGCCGTGAAACAATCGACTGTTCAATTCGCTCTTTTGAAAATTCAACCCTGGTCAAATGAAAAATCTTATCGTTTAGATAAATTTATAAAAATGGCAGTCAAATTTATTATCGTATTATTTGTCATTTTAATAACATTTTGCTTTCACACTATCATATTTGCACTTAGTATTACAGTTTTTGACAAGTCTTAATACATAGTATCATAGTGTGAAGGGCGCTTAAGCGATATCATGCTAGATGTTAGGTATATTATTCTTCCAATTATGGGTAACTTCTTCAGGAGGAAAAAAAATCATTAAACAGTTTAAATAACAATAAATCAACAAATCACAAATTAACAATTTTCCGTTTGTGTATTAAAAATTCGTTGTCAATTGAAAAATTTTTTTAAATATTTTTTTTTTAGGAAAATGAGGAAATGAACTAATTCTGAATATTTTAAAACATTAATATTGTATTATCTTATTTATTTATATATTTAAATATATTGATTTTAAATCTCTTAGGCTGTATTTTTAAAGAATAATCAAAAATAACCCTACACCTGTTTTATTTATTTAGCCTTCAATTCAAATTCACTAAACGTATCGGTGTCGATATCGCCGATTTGAGTGTCAGTATCGACAAAAAAGCGTATCGATGCTTAAGTCTAGAACCCAGCTTCGAAAATAATGACTAAATTTCTCTGTCTTTAAATTTCCCCATCTCTTTGTGCTACAGAAACTATTCTCAATAAAATCCAGGAAAAACAATTCTCAAACAGTCAAAATGTTTCTTCAGCTGTGAATTAACTAACGGGCTTTTTTCTGCGAAAGTCGAGACTATGAAAAACAGTTCTTTGTTAAAAAAATCGTTTATCATATCCCAATGGCATTGATTATCCAAGCGTTACATTTTGGTAACAATTTCGATAGAAAATGTTTGCAGGGTTAGTATAATCGTCCTTTTGACTGGACATTTTACTGACATACTACTCGTATAAATTAAAGTATAGGTGTGTGTATATGAAAAAGCAATAATCTATCAATAAATTTATACATTTTTTAAATGAATGTCAGACTACGATTATTATAAATATTATATTTATTTATAATGATATTTTTGTGTGTGCGTAAGTGCTGGATCATTGTAACAATGTCGTTGAAATGTGAAAAAACTCATTGATAAATTATATTGAGGTTAGCAACATGGATACGTCTACAATGAAATTGCAATGAACTAAAGGTACAGCTTTACAATATGACAGCTGGGTATTGCAGTCATTCAAAAGTAATTGTCATTGACATTGTAATAAATAGCAATTTGTGCTTAACAACACTGGTGACCACTTATTCATTTTAAGTTGAGTACTATTTTCGTTAATGCGTGTTGTGTATATATAGCACGTTGATTGTTTCTCGTTGCGTATGTCTGATTATAAAAAAAAGAATTATGCTACCAATTTATTTTTTTTTTGTTTTTTTTTTTTTAAAGAAAACTAAAAAACAATTTGTGTTTTATTGAGTTTTTTGTTTCTTTGGCAATAATCTTTTGCTAAATATTCCCCAGAGTAGCATTCATTTAAACTTAGATACTGGTGCCATTTTCATAATACTGCTTTATTTACGGTGTAAAATATGTACACGTACACTTGAAGATTGTTGGTTGGTGTTGTGCAATTGTAGTATTTAAAAATTTTTAAAGCCTCGTTGGCGTTTATGTACATATCAACGTTAAAGAAAAGTAACGTTGAGCAGATTTTGTGTATATTTCACAACCATACAATAAACTTCACAAGAGGTACGTACGTCTTACCCATTAATATGCGAATTGCTAACGGCGTAAGGCTATGAGTAGACCATAATGTTCTTAGCAACGCATTTAACAAAATAATAGCCTCACAGAGGATTATTTGAGCCAAAAACCTGGCCAAAATTATTAAACGTGTTTTTTGAATTGAAAGATTGAGTTTTTGATAGTTTTAGATGATATTCGATATAAAAAATCAATTAGCAGATTTTTGGTTGTTTTTACGTATGTTTTTCTAACAAATAATGTTGTATAAAGCGCAGATAAATAAAAAAGTGTCTATTGGGGTGAGGATAATTCCCTTATAACTATTAGCGATGATAAGCATTTTGCGAATTCATATTTGTAGGCAGGCAATCGCATTGTGAAGTGTTAAAAGTGACGTGAATAGCATTTAAAATCAAAAGTTTAACAGACACAAAAGATTATGATGTCAAAAAACTATTTGAAGAAAAAATATATATTTGAAAATTTAAAAAAATCTTTAAAAATAATGGCGCAAACTTACGCAATCTTTTTTGGGTCTAAAATTATAGATTCTAAATTTTATTGTGATATATAACATGATTTTTACATTTGCTACCTTCCCTTTTTTACAAAAAACAGTGTATAAAATAATTTTTTTTAATTTTTAAAGGATTTGTTTCAACATTAATATTCGAGATAATATTTTTTCGTAAATACCAAAAATAGCTTTTAAACAAATTTTTCAGAGAAATCAATGTAATAGCTTTATTCGTTTCGCCATAAAAAATATCATATGAACATCTTGAAACCGAAAAAAACATTAAAAACGCATGTAATTTTCTTCACTTTCATGACTTTAGCAGAGTCTCAGAGCTACAAATCGCGATAAAATGTTTAAACATTTTCAATATGATCTAGAATTTTGTTGTGCATCGAGCTGTGTACTTAGATTTCTTTAAATCAATTTTTACCTTTTTGGCCAGTCTTTTTGCGCCTCCTAAGACAGCATTATAATCCTTCTGGTAAGCACTAGATATTTTGACCTGTAAGGATTAAGAAACAACCCACTTGCTTTGGCCTAATCCTAAGCCCGCTGACGATCTAAGCTCCGATTCCGAGGGAAACATTACACGGTACAACACATAACTTTGGAACTCAATTCTGAATATTGCACGTGAAAGAAGTCCCTAAAATAAGAACTTCTTAATTATTCGTTTTGTCAAGTCAAGGCTGTATTAATAATTTAATGGCCATACAAATGATTTTGTTCAAGGTGGATTTTTATTACTTTTTTTATATTTTAACACGGTTATATTTTGGTATACCGTACGTGTACTTGTTATTTTTCACACCGAAATATTCAATGTTCTTCTGGTTTTATAATTTTATTATTAATTATTAATGCATCTTACTCGACAAAATGATATGCTCTTAACAATAAAGGGTGTTTTTTAAGCCCGATAGAACTTGAAATTGTAAAAAATAACACAAAAAATTAAATTGTAATCAAAATTTTTTTTTTATTCGAAAGATCAATACGTGACATTAACATCTGAAAATGATTTCGGGCATATGGGCACCGCGCGGCTGTTCTTGACGAAGCGCATTCTGGACGTCCAATTTTGGGCCACTTTTTCGAGCACTGCTGGCCGTATGTCACGAATAACACGAACAATGCTGGCCTCCAAGGCGTCAATTGTTGCTGGTTTATCAGCATAAACCAGTGACTTCACGTAGCCCCACAGGAAATAATCGAGAGGTGTCAAATCGCACGACCTTGGAGGCCAATTGACAGGTCCATTTCTCGAAATCAACTTATCGCCAAATTTTTATTTCAATAAGTCGATGGTTGCGTTCGCCGTATGGCACGTAGCGCCATCCTGTTGAAACCACATCTCCTCCGGATCAATGTCATCCATATTTTCAAACAAAAAATCATTGATCATGGTGCGGTAACGATCTCCATTGACCGTAACGCGAGCTCCGGCCTCATTTTTGAAGAAATAAGGTCCGATGATGCTACCAGCGTGAAAACCGCACCAAACGGTGCATTTTCCTGAATGTAATGGAGTCTGTAGGGTCTCTTGTGGATTGGTCTCACTCCATATGCGGCAATTTTGCTTATTAACAAACCCGTTAAGCCAAAAATGCGCCTCATCGCTGAACACAATTTTGCGATAAAACAACGGGTCAGTTGCCAACTGCTCTAGAGCCCAATCGGCGAAAGAACGACGCATATAATGGTCTCGTGGCTTCAATTCCTGCACCAGCTGGATCTTATACGGGTGTAGGCCGAGATCTTTGCGCAAAATTTTCCACGTAGTGGACGGACAGAGCCCCAATTCCTGCGACCGACGACGAATCGATAAATTTGGATCTTCTTCCACACTTTCGTTTACAGCGGCGATATTCTCTTCAGTACGCACATTCCTTCGACGTGCTGGTGTTATTGCATCCTCTAGAGAGTATGTGGTACGAAATCTATCCACAGTTCGACGAATGGCTTGTTCAGATGGACGATTATGCACGGCATAAAAATGACGAAGTCGTCTATAAGTTGCGCGAATCGACGATTGATTTTCAAAGTAAATTTGGATAATTTCGTAGCGTTGTTCAAGCGTGAGTCTATTCATGATGATTTGTCAGAGTATACTGAAACAAATAAAAAAAAATGTTTCATCAAAATTTAATTTTTTGTGTTACTTTTTACAATTTAAAGTTCTATCTAGCTTAAAAAAACACCCTTTAATTTTAGTGGTCGTAGAATATCATTAGCAGAGATGGCAAACAGTTGTGTTCCCTGTATCCATCCTTGAAACATATCCTTTAATCGGCAGAAGTTGTGTTGATAACGAAAACAGATTCATCGTGATCTGATAAATATGATGATATCAATGGCCTCAAAAAACAAAAACTATCAAAGACGTTATGCAACTATGTCTAAGTTAGAATCCAGATGGTTTGTATGCTAATAGAGCAATTTCATTGATATAGTTATAAATTTTTTTTATTCAAACACTTAACATAAGTAAAGAAGAATTGCAATAAATTTGTATTGGTATTATTTGAGCGAATAAAGCGTACAATTTTTTTAAGTTTTGTAGTTAGTTAAACAATATGAACGAAGCACACGATACTCAATGGAACATCTGGCTTGGAGCTAGTTCCAGATAAGATCAATAGGCTTACACAAAATTTTAATACCAGATGTCTGAATTCTAAATTCAAGCATATTAATGAGCTAGTACCATCTTAGGTTTTATGGAGCCTGTAGTTAAGTAGTTGTAAAAATAAAAATCAAATAGGTTTTTTGCCAAATTTTCTCCTCCAAAAAAATATTTTTATATGTATATAGAAACTTTGTAAATATATGTAGATCTATTATTAAGCTGAAAAGGAAAAATCTTGAACACTTAAATATATAATTTATATTGAAATGAAAATGTAAATATTATAGGTAAATAAAGGAATTGAATTGAATTAAATATAATAAATACGTTTTTACTTTTATGATTTATTAAGTTTTGCTCATTTTTGTTAACTTATCTTTTTATTCTTTTTTAATTTGTTGATAATGTATTAAAGTATATTGATACCAAGTAGACGTACGCGCATAGCTGATTATAATAATTTTTCTAGCTATGAATTTTGTGCAGTCTATTCGACAAATATTGTTCGCTGCTGTAAATGATAATACAGTTTGGCCGTTTGAGTAAAATGCGCATAGGAACAAGCTATATCCCGCAATAATCAATTGGAATTTGTTTTTAACAAAATGGTTGTTAATGTTTTACTAAATAAGTAAAATATTAATTTTGGGAAAAAGTGCGAATAAAAATTTTAAGTACTAAAATTTTAGCAATTCCCATAAAAAGCGCCAGTTATTAACTTGAGGCTAAATCAGAATAAAAAATGGCAAAAAAAAGCAACGAAATTAAACTGTAAATTTCGAGACTAAAGGATAAGGGAAAATCCCAAATCTTGCCTCGAAAATCCATCACTGCTGATTGATTGAAAGTATATTCTACAGTTCATGCGACATCCACTCAAAGATACTTTTTACTAAAGTTAACACTTTTCCTGTTCCAAACAAAAAAGTAAAACGGCCCTGCACATCTAATTTTTTTTGTTAAAAATTTTACTATGAATTTTCGTATGAATATCCTAATAAAGAATAATAGTGATATAAAGTCGAAATAGGTAATATTTCAATAAACCGTACGTAGGTGGTACAGGAGCGTACATATATTTTTTGGCATTTGCATGCTCATAAGCCACATGTGTTGCAGGTAATACTTATAATTTTTTTTTAGATTGGTAACTGCACGTCAAATGTTATTGTCATTTTCTTATGCTGCCACGGAGTGTTCGAAATGCAAAAAATGCTTTAGTTTGTTTTTTTAAATGCCATGATTTGTAAGTAAATTTTAAAAGAACTGTAATTTTGTCAATAAAAATTAAAATAACTTGTACGCCCGTAGCAAGTTGTATTGAGTTACATGTGACTCATGAGCGTAGTCGTGTAATCTAAATGCAGGTTTCTGAGCCATATGTGGTTAATCGGACAGGGAATGTGTTAATATTAAATTAAGCCAACTTAATTACTTAACTAAGATTACACACCAATGAATACAAAAAATCTTAGACAGGGTTAATTGCAGAAGCTTTGGTCCATAAAGTACTGAGAATGCTACTAATGATTATAAGTTTTGTGACAAATAAAATATAGTTCTGAAAAGTTATTAGAGAATGGGAGAACATGACAAGCTCTCAAACTAGGACACCTCCATTGCACTTAAGAATTCGCTGAGCGTTGACAAATTTTTTCGTGTGGTTTGAATTCCTATTACAAATTTTAAATGACAAGCAATGAGTTTTACAAAACAAAGTTCTTATGTATGTTGTGATTTTATTTTTATAATATTTGTATGCTATTGTTTTATTAAATTAATCGCAAATACTGCGTTTATTGCCACAGCTACTCGTAAAATATTGTATTTTTTATTTAAATTAAATTGAAAAAAATAATTTTTTTAATAATTCATCAACATTTAATTTGCCAATAAATGGTAAAACAAATATTTGCTTTACAAATAAAAACGTTAAAATTAAATGTATTTCTAAATAAATTATATAGTACCGCTCATATAGGGTGTTTCAATAAGGCGTTTCATTTGCAATAGCCTGACAGTTTAACAGTTGACATGACTCAATCTGTAACTACTTTGCAGATGATGTGTAAAAACTATGCCACTTATAAAAGTGAAACAATGTACCCTTTTGCAACGTATTGAAATTATTAAAATTCTCTACAAAAATTATGAAAATTATGCGATCACAGTTCGCAAAAGTAAACTATTTTTGGGTCATCATAAAGCACCTTCTTTATCAGATATTGTAAAACTTGGGAAAGTTAATAATGTGACGATTCGGACTGGTAAGTGTTTCGTAATTTTTTAGCCGGGCGGGGTTCTTGGCCCTTACTTTTTGCTAATAAGTCTGTAGCAACTGTTACGGTGAATAGATTGCGAAGGGGACGATGAATTATGATTTCGTATGGCCGTATTTGGAAGATGATGATGTGGATAAGACGATGGCGCTACGTGACATACATATGACGATACCATTGCTCTTTTGCTTAAAAAGTTACTTTACAGGTTGTTTTCTGGAAGAGGCAATCACAGTTGGCTACTGAGATCTGAGATCTTGTGACTTAACACCATTATACTTTTTCTTTTGATCTACGTAAAAGATAAGTTGTATGCAAATGATGCAAGACTTTAAAAATAGAATTATTGAAAACAACAGGGAAATACAGTCACATATGTGCGATTTAGTGATCATTAAAAAATATGGTCATGCAAGCGTAGCTAAAGCGGAGATTTGTCTGATATTGTTTTCCTTTGTTAATGACATATCCTCCTTTTTGCAGTGAAATAAACATGACATGATTTCGTTTATAAATACTATTTTTCTATAAATATCAAACTGAAACCCTTAACAAATTCAAAGTAAATTTTATAATTTTTAAAGTTACATGCAGATGCTTGTCAGATCACACAATATTGCCAGCCATTGAGAGATTGCCAGGTGATAATATTATGGTCAAATACTTGACAATCGTATGAGCAATCTTCGTTGCCTAGTATTTTAAATTTTAATCGCACTATTTACCATAATTAATATTTTACATAATATGTATTAAAATATTAACAATTTTATTAAAACAAATTGTTGCCATTGTGATAACATTTTCGATCTTATTCAGCTCAATTTGTCATTGTCAGACAACTCAGTTATTGTGAATAATTATGTCCAATCCCATAAATACTCTTGAATCTGGCGGTCACTGCATGCAGAGTTATCATAGCAGGTGTCCTTTGAAAAAACACAATTGGAACAAATTTATATACTCTTGTTGATCTCGGAGACGCCTTGATTCCGTCAGACCGCTAATTTAACTTTGTTTAAGTCCATAAGCTATATTCCTTCGCAAATCATAGGAATTACAAACGGAATGGCGAACTAATATAAGTGGTTTTTCCACCGGCGGTAAAGTGTGCAAAAACAATTACATAAATAGAAAGCGTATATGAAAAAGTTATTGTTCAAGTATTTCCTATCATACCGTTGTGTAAACATTGTTAATACATTTCCAATCTTGGCAACAATTAAGCAAAACCTGCTCAATGCACAGAAAATTAATGAACACTTCATTAGCAATTCATAAAATGAAAAATACATACAAATTTGTAACTTATTGTACTATAGTTTTTGTTCGCTTATGCTTTACACCAAGGATGCAGATTCATTTTTTCATTCTAATTCTAATGGTGTGAAATACAACGTAATAATAATTGCAAACACAACTCTAACAGCACCAGTAATGATGGTGATCATAGTATTGATGATGAGATATAGGGATGATAAGAATAAGTTTATAAAAACGTACAAGAAAACTTAAAATAGAAAAAGTCTGCTACATTTGGGGCAGATACAGCAGCAAGCTAAATTTAAAATGAATGTATACAAATATAAATGTGTACATCTGTCTGGAAATTTGTCCTTTAGTGTGTCGTTTGTAGGCAAAAAAGGGGTTATAAATAAGCAATAAAATATTTTAAGCAACAGCAATAACAACAACAACTGCAATATTTATAAAAACTAATCCAAACAAGAAGACAAAACCCATGAACCCCAAGGCATTTAACAGGAAGAGACAATAATATTCTATTTTGAAGGCAAAATTCTATAGAGAAATAAGATCAACGAACTGATATTTGCGAAAACAGGATGCTATTAATATTTTGTTGAAAATATAAACTCAATGTTTGTATGTTTTTTATACATTAATTGCCATTGATTTATAATAATTATAAAAACAACAACATTTAAAACACGTTGTTTGCATTTGCTTAGAACATGAAATGTGAAATAAAAACAACTTTCTGTAAAACGCCATCCTGGCGTACAGAATTTCTACAAGAAAAAAAAACGTTGGACTTTATGTTTTAAACGTGGGCCAATTGTTAAGCTAACAAAGAGCAATAACTTAAACATTTATTCATTAATGTTTACTAAGCATTTGTTAAAAGCAAAACAAAGGAACAAGAACGAATCTTAATATAATATGGTGGAACTTAGTTTTGATTATTGTCGAGTATTATCACAGAACCCTGCCGCAAAACTCAAGTATTAAAATGCGCTTTTGAGAAAGAAAAACTATAACACATTCGCTAATCAAGATTAATACGGAATTTTCAAAATAAATCAGCAAAACAAAATTAATTCCTACACAGTAGTTCAACAGTTCATTGTAGCAGTCTTGCTGAATGTTTAACTAATATTTTCTGACACTCCTGTTTGCCCAAATCATTAACTTTGAAATATTATACAATTTTGTTACATATACGAATAATAATAATTTCTTAGTAGCCAGCAGCACACATCATTGGCATTGAAATTTATTGACATTAAACTACATTTTTTCGCTGACTAATCATAAAGCTCATTAACTAGCAAATGCGTGTGAAATTATTCCTAAACAAAAAATAAAATAAACAATGTTTAATAAAATTCTTAAATTACTACAGTTTTGTGAGTAAATGTACATAACATACAATATAATATGTAATTATGTAGAAATATATTTGATGTAAAACAGCTGAAAACTTGAGATAAACAAAATTGGTCAAATTATTGAAAATTAGTTTAGATTAAATAATAACATTATTTATCTATTTATTTTTATATATTTATATTACATGGCCGCTAAAACGAAAAAAAATTTCGAATTGCGTTATTACACGTATTGTATCTTGGAAAAGAAATCCGTCTTGGAGTTTGTTTCTTTTTCTCAATGCTGTTTAACTATAAAATTAGAATAATTTTATAAACAAAAAGTTACTTAAATTTGGAGTATTTTCCCACAATTTTTCCATTAATGGACAAATGATTGTGTACTATGGCCAACATTCGTGCAAATTATTTATCAAATGAAAGCCAAATCGGTTTGGTTACAAGTACTGGTGTTTGGCGTCTGACGAAGACTATTTGTATCAGCTAATTCCATACCCTGGTGCATTAGAGCAGGATCGTTCACAGTTACAGTTAGGAGAAAGGGTTGTACTATCGCTCCTTTCGCATCAGGAAGACCTCCTAAAGTATATGGTAACGTTTCATAATTCTTTTACTAGCCATAAACTTATGAACCGCTTATTTTTCGCTTTGGTAGCTGTATGTGACAATTGGACCAAACATGCTCCTTTGATGACGTCAAAAAAAGCATCCTCGTCGGACATCAGACTTTTGTTTTGATATAAACAATTCAATTGTTGCTGCTCATTAGAACGATAATTCGGTACGTTATACACTGAAATATTTTATGTAATCAGTCGGTTCTTATACACTTTTATTTCTTTTATTTTTAGGTTGTAACATTATTATACGAGTATAATTTTTTGAGCCATACACCAAAGACTCGCGCGAAGTGCCTGTTGAACTTATATCTAGCTCCATGCTTCCAGGACTATCACAATGTAGCAGCTCCAGATAAATCAAAAATCGTAAACGTTAAATAATTTATAACTTTAATTAAATAAATAAAAAGTATATATTCACTTTTTATTTTCGCCAAAATACATTTTTCTTTATAGAAAAAATTTTTATATTTGTAACTAATTGTTGGGTATTTAAATTGTTGGGCCGAGCAAGTGTGTTTACGAACCACTTTTAACTTATTTTTATTATAGAGGTGATGACTAAAACTATCTATAATGGGTGGATGTTTTTGACTTTTCGCATTGTCCTTTGTTTGGCAAAACTTTTTGCGAGCATTTTCCGACTTAGAAAAAAATCTCTATTTTACCTATGTGGAGGATAAAGGCAAAATGCAAAAATGTTCACTTTATTAATTTTTTCTGGGCTAACTAAAGTCTATTCCTAAATGAAAACGTAAATCGAAGCCATTATCTGTAATGTTTCCCTCACAAGAATTTTTTTACTGTCGTCACATTTTTTGTTATTTAAATACCTATTAGGCAGGAATGGGTCAAAACTGCTCAAAAGCTATAGTACAGAATTTACAATTTCTCATATTTGAAAATATTTTTTATCCTAACTTCGTTTAGTTTAATAATAAATAATAAATATCTGTGCGAAATTATGCTGAAATTTTAAGTTGAAATTTTTTTAATTATTTTAACCACAAAAACAAACATTAATATTCGAGCAGAAGAATTTGATATGTCTAGAAGGAAAATTTATAACTCGGTTTGGGTTTTCAACAAATGATTGGCTGAGAAGACTTTTTCTATTTTCGAAAAAATTATACTGTCATCCAACCCTTCAACTTGTAAGGGAAATCACTAATGTAGAAAGGAACACACTTTTTTTGGTCGAAGCCGTACCCGAACACAAACTTCGGTAAATTTCGTAAAGTTCGGTCGAACCCGAACTTTTTGTCATTAAATCTGAACAATTGCGCTTTTTATAATTTAAAATATAATATAATAATGCAAAATTAAAAGATTTTAACTTTTAAATAGTAAAACGATCTTATACATAAAAAATATTTAGTAATTGGTTTTCAAAAAAATTTCAATGTAGTACAGGAGATCAAAATAGACAGTCTACATACATATGTATTATTATAGTAGTCAAAATTTAATATTTCTATATTATAATGGAAAAGTACTTCCTGGTCGCAGCCTTAAGATTTATAAATCGACTGGAGTTCCAAAATTAAAATGTATTTCGAGCATTTAAAGCTGCAGTCAATTTCATTTTGTTTTTTTTTTTTGACATCAAAGCGAATTGAGGCGGCCCTAACTGTTATGAATTTTCCTTGCATGATAATATATATATATGGACCCATAAAAAAGTTCTGTATTCGGTAAAGTTCGGTAAAAATTTCACAGAACACCGAACATTGGTCGAGCAGTATTTTTTGGCAAACTACGCAGCCGAACATTCAGTCAGACACGAGAAATCACCTAAGAAAAGCAAATGTGAGTTACAAGAATAAGGCCATGTCATATCCACATCATTCTTTGGAACTATCTTAAATTTATTGAATGTCCTAAAAGGTGACTTAACATCAACATATAACATTTATCTCGTAACTCATTGGAAAAATAGACGATAGTATTGAACGTCCAAAGGGAGTGTTAGTGTACGTTGTAACACGCAAGAATTTACAACAATCTTGAAGAAACCATAATTTTAGAGCATTTTGCCATGATCGGATTATATGGTTGTGGTCAAACCATAATATTATCGAATTATATTGCTAAACTTAATCAATAATATTATAATTAATTATAATCATAGTATGGTTTAAAGATATGGTCAAATATAATCAAGGTAATAATTCTTGCCGAGCAATTGAAGCAGGATTTATCCTTAAAAAAGTCGGTCATTTTCTGTCATTAAATCATAAATAATAAACAAATTAAATATTAAACAAATGAGTAGTATAGTACTGTAATATGTACTATAATACTAAAAAACAAAACGTATATAGAGAACTATTTTATATATTAATAAGAGTTTTAGTTTTAGTCCAATCATGTTGCAGCTGTTATGATGAAATCCAATCTAGAACTTGTGTATGTATAAAAACCAAAAGATTGTTTGCTGCAACCAATAGGTATTTCCCATAACCATATATTATGGTTGTCCCAACCAATTGAAACCATATATTTTCTCTGTGTGTAATTTAGAACACAAGCGGTTTGCTCAGCGGTTACGATTTCAAAAGAAAAATTGTATATGAAAAAAAATTCACACTAGAAATAAAACAACTGTCAACAACAGAAACTTTCACTTTGAACACATGAATAGAAATTTTTGACCTGAGTAACTTGAAAAGAAAACAAACAATAGAAGAGTATAAAGTTCAGCAATATAAAAGGATTTAGTATAATAATCACGAAAAAAATTCTCACATTTAACAAAAAAATATTATCTCCAATCAGAAGTACGTTCGAGAATACATGTTTGCATAGTTTAATAACAAACCGACAAAACTTGAAGTTTGAAATGATGTCACACGTCCAAGGTGGACTTTTCAGATTTGGCTACAACCTATTTTTCCTGTTTGCATATTTAAAGAAATTCTTCGAAACTAATAAATTCGAGTCGAAGGACTCGAAAGACCTTTTAAAAACTTACTCTGAAAAGGGCCTTAAAAACGTAAAGTACCACTATACAAGTTTTTTACTTTTTTTAAGAAAAGTAACACTCTCGCAATTAATGTGCCTACCAAATAGTATGTGTGTTACCCTCTTTGTGGGGACAGATGATGAAAGTAAGAAATCTTAATTTTTACAACTCCGATATTGCGCGCTTAATTTAGTTTTTAGATCAGTGTTGCAGCGCTTCTGCTGTTAAGTAGGCGCATTAAATGTTAAGCTGTGTAGCCATTTTATTAATTATTTTACTTCGTTGGCGATTTCGCTATAAAACCGACGAAGGAGGGCACTGTGATGTACACTAGTATACACCAGTATCAATTGTTTCCGCTACTGTTCGGTGCCTATGCCTTCGTTACATAAACATTGCAACAGCAACAAATACAATGGCACACTAATGTACATCTGAAAAATGCTGGATGTTATGACTTGACAGAAACTGGTGTCGAACCCACGTTCTTAGTCAAAAAGAAATGTATTAATTTACTTACCCTCATAAAATGTATGTAAAGTACTTATCTGATTTATTGGAATACAACGAAAACACATGAAAGTGAAAACACAAGTATAAAACAAGTTAAAATGCATTAATAAGTCTGTATTCCATAAAACATGAATACTTTACAATTCGACTACTTGTATTTAAGAAACAAAACACAAGCAGAACAATTAAAAGCTTTTTTGCCTCGTCAACACAATCCTTTGCTATGCAACTTAATTAATTCATTTTTGTAATTAAATGCAAAGAAAAAGAAAGCAAAGATATTTTTATGACTGGCTTGTCGACACTGCTGTTGTATTACTTCATATCGTTTGCTTTTCAGAAAATTTCAACAAATAACAACAGCGACAAAATACTGTAGCATTAATAGGGCAATAAACTGCCTCGACAAAAAACAACAGCAGTTTCAGTAAATATAAGACCCTTTAAATGCTTTAAGAAATTTTTACGACTAAAAGTATTTCAAAGAATATTTGTCTAACTTGTACTTTAAGTAAGCCAAACATTATCTGTACAATATGCCACAGCAACAACAACAAAACCATAAAGAAAAAGAAAACTTGAGGTTGAAATTAAAAGAAAAGTTTAAATTTTCTGAAAAAACCCCTCATATTAATTACTGAAGAAATGTGTTTAAAGTGTGCTGATTCTAAAATGGCAAATGCGGCCCATTTATAGTTGTAGGTTAGAAAGTATGGGCTTCTGCTGAAAGGTATTGCGTTGTTAATACAAAGAAAGCATCATTCATTTGTTCTGCTCTTTACCAGGTGCTTTTTACTTTCTTTATTTCTGTTCATATATATGTACATAAGTGTCAACATATTTCAAATTCTAATCTTTCGAATTCACAAGTTGAAGCTACGAAAAAAGACTATGATATTTGAAATTTAATTAGTATCCCATACAATGCTGGTTTGAAATTTGTGGTCTATTGTCAGAAAACTTAAGAATGTTTTTTATATCTTTTGTCACAAAGAATGTGAAAATGACTTTGAAGCATATCTAAAATTTATCTGCAGGAAATAAACTACGAATGACCTTTTCCAGCTTAAGAACTGTTGAAATGTTCAAAAACTTTTCAAATTAACCAACTTTTAGAGAGTATCATTATAAAGGCTAAATAAATATGCATTGCACAGCAGTTCCACTAAGTAAAGGAAATTAATAGACTAATGAAAATACAAGACAAGATGTATGCAACAAATTACTAGTATTATTTTACTTACCTCTTTCTTTTTAAGTATTTTACGTACTCTTCATCTACAAAGAAAATAAATGAAAAAAATATTTTAAATTCTTACAAAGCAAAGATAAGTTTTTTTGGTGTGAAAAATATATATATAAAAAGTAGTTACCACTTTCAATTTAGGGCCAATAATTGACTTCGCATTTAAATGCCATTTAGCTAATTGCCGCTTAAATTTAAGTTGCATTTAATTAAATACAGTTTGAGTTTTTCAGTGTGAAATTATTGTTTGTATTTAATTACGATAAAAATATGGCAGCCTCACGAAATTCTCTCAATTTTCGTAGAGAAACAGCTGTTGAACAAAATTAAAGAAAAATTTCTAATGTGGATTCTTTTTCAGGCTGAAAATAACAACAATGATAGGTTGCTGCAATGTTTTAAAAGTTTAAAACAATTTTAAAAACCATAAAAAAGAATAATATTAATAAAAGAAGTCCAAATTTCACTCCAAAAGATGTTGATTTTTCAATGGCCGCAAATTGTTTGTTTACTTTATTGCGCGAAACACCAACACGCAAGCAAAAACATATGTTTGTGTATGTATGTGTGCAAAACTTAAATGGATTTTAAATGCAGAAGAATGGTCATTTAAGTTTCATTTAAATGTCACATAATTTTGTACTGAAAAAATGATATTGGTACTTAAGTGGCATTTAAAGATAAATGACACTTAAATGAGTATTCAATTATTGGGCCTTAGTCTCCACATTTTTTTAAAAATTATTTATAACAAAAAATGAAATCTTAACAAATAATACGAGTGAATTCAACATCATAATTGTACAATAACTTCTAAGTAGTTTCAATAGGGTTTCTGCAAAAAAAATGTAGTAATAACAAAAAATAAAACTAAGTACACATGTGTCACCCATAAAAGCGGCCAGTAGGCAGCCTCTTTTATTTTTATTGCGAAAAACTTTTGAGCAAACTTCTTTTGCTTGCTGAGTATATGCAATCCAAAAAGTTTCGAAAAACTAAATCAATTGAGGCTGATCACGTAAACAGTAAAGACACTTTATCAGCATGATTATATTTAATGACTTAGTCCAATAAAATGGCACACACGAGACAATCAACACAAGTCATCAAAACTTTTACTATTTCAGTTCATTGAGGCGGCACACAGAGGAGGATTTGAGCCAAAAAGCTGGCCAAAAAGTGAAAAATGAATTTAAAGAAATCTTAAAAACTAAGTACGCAGGTCGAAGACCTTATGTTGCGATTTGTAGCTCTGAGACGAGGCTAGAGTCGGGAACATGAGGAAAATTAAATGCACTTTTAATGTTTTCTTTTCGGGTTAAAGATGTTTATATGATTTTTTTTGTAGCTAAACGAATAATTTACATTGTAATTTTTTTCGCTGAAAGATTTGATCAAAAACTATTTTTGGTATTTAAAAAAGATATTACCTTACAAAATCTTACAAAAAAATTAAATTTATGCACGTTTTTTGCAAAAAAAAAGAACAACGTTTTTAAAAGTGAAGGTAGCAAATATACAAACTATGTCTTATACCATAATAAAATTTTGTATCTCTAATTTTAGACCCAAAACAAGGTTTACGCACGTTTGCGCTATTATCTTTAACGAATTTTTTTAAATTTTCCAATTTAATTTTTTTTGCTCATCAGGCACTTTTTCAAATAATTTTTTGACGTCATAATCTTTTGTGTCTTTTGAATTATTGATTTTAAATCTTATTCACATCACTTTTAGAACTCCACAAATAACATAAAAGTATCAAAAAATTCAATTTTTCAATTCAAAAAACACGTTTAATAATTTGGTCCGCTTTTTGGCTCAAGTAGTTTGCTGAAGTATTTAGCGTGCTGACTACAAAGCAAATAATGTCTACGAACGTGGGTTTGAGTCCAGTTTCAGGTACGTCATAACATCCAACATTTTTTCAGATGTGCATTAGTATGCCGTTGTATTTGTTGTTGTTGGACTGTTTAAGTGACGAAGGCATAGTACTGGCCACTGAAGAGTAAAGACGGCAATTGATAATGGTGTATGCTAGTGTACAGCACAGCGCCCTCCTTCGTCGCTTCTGTAGCAACATCGCCGGCGAAGTAAAATAATTAATAAAATGGCTATACAGCTTAACATTTAATGCGCCTACTTGATATCAGAGGCGCTGCAACACTGATCTAAAAACTAAAAACGCGCAATATCAGAGTTGTAAAAAAAATTAAGCTTTCTCGCTTTCACCATCTGACCTCTCTTACTATCCCATTCCCAAAGAAGGTAGCACACCTATTGGTTCGTAGGCATATTAATTGCCTGAGTGTTACTTCTCTTTAAAAAAATACGCTTCTGTGCGGTACAATACTGCACAGTAAGTAACAGTTATTTACTGTGACGTCATAATCTTTTGTGTCTTTTGAATTATTGATTTTAAATCTTATTCACATCACTTTTAGAACTCCACAAATAACATAAAAGTATCAAAAAATTCAATTTTTCAATTCAAAAAACACGTTTAATAATTTGGTCCGCTTTTTGGCTCAAGTAGTTTGCTGAAGTATTTAGCGTGCTGACTACAAAGCAAATAATGTCTACGAACGTGGGTTTGAGTCCAGTTTCAGGTACGTCATAACATCCAACATTTTTTCAGATGTGCATTAGTATGCCGTTGTATTTGTTGTTGTTGGACTGTTTAAGTGACGAAGGCATAGTACTGGCCACTGAAGAGTAAAGACGGCAATTGATAATGGTGTATGCTAGTGTACAGCACAGCGCCCTCCTTCGTCGCTTCTGTAGCAACATCGCCGGCGAAGTAAAATAATTAATAAAATGGCTATACAGCTTAACATTTAATGCGCCTACTTGATATCAGAGGCGCTGCAACACTGATCTAAAAACTAAAAACGCGCAATATCAGAGTTGTAAAAAAAATTAAGCTTTCTCGCTTTCACCATCTGACCTCTCTTACTATCCCATTCCCAAAGAAGGTAGCACACCTATTGGTTCGTAGGCATATTAATTGCCTGAGTGTTACTTCTCTTTAAAAAAATACGCTTCTGTGCGGTACAATACTGCACAGTAAGTAACAGTTATTTACTGTGACGTCATAATCTTTTGTGTCTTTTGAATTATTGATTTTAAATCTTATTCACATCACTTTTAGAACTCCACAAATAACATAAAAGTATCAAAAAATTCAATTTTTCAATTCAAAAAACACGTTTAATAATTTGGTCCGCTTTTTGGCTCAAGTAGTTTGCTGAAGTATTTAGCGTGCTGACTACAAAGCAAATAATGTCTACGAACGTGGGTTTGAGTCCAGTTTCAGGTACGTCATAACATCCAACATTTTTTCAGATGTGCATTAGTATGCCGTTGTATTTGTTGTTGTTGGACTGTTTAAGTGACGAAGGCATAGTACTGGCCACTGAAGAGTAAAGACGGCAATTGATAATGGTGTATGCTAGTGTACAGCACAGCGCCCTCCTTCGTCGCTTCTGTAGCAACATCGCCGGCGAAGTAAAATAATTAATAAAATGGCTATACAGCTTAACATTTAATGCGCCTACTTGATATCAGAGGCGCTGCAACACTGATCTAAAAACTAAAAACGCGCAATATCAGAGTTGTAAAAAAAATTAAGCTTTCTCGCTTTCACCATCTGACCTCTCTTACTATCCCATTCCCAAAGAAGGTAGCACACCTATTGGTTCGTAGGCATATTAATTGCCTGAGTGTTACTTCTCTTTAAAAAAATACGCTTCTGTGCGGTACAATACTGCACAGTAAGTAACAGTTATAGCAGCGTGGTTGTTTCAATGGTTACCATGTATGAACTTAGCATATAAAAGTTAACTATACGTTATAGCATGTATGTTGTAAAAAAACTCCTTATATACTCCGTATGATCTGTACACAGATTTTTCAAACATTTCTTTCTAATCAACTTCAAATTTTATCAAATGTTTTATTTGATTTAGTCATTTGCACTAAAAGCAATTACAGATAGCCACAATTTTTCCGTGAATTGACTTTAGTTTTAAAAAATTGTTTCATAGAACGGCATTTATTAAACGACTTATTTAAGTTTATTAATCTTTTCACTGATTTGGGAAAACAGCATTAAAAAATTAAATTTATTTCATCATTAATTATGTTTCTTTGATTTAGTTTTTTTAATTTATGGCATTTTTTTATAAAAAAAAAAATTTTTACAACATTTTTTCTGAATTTACAAATTCTGTTTATCGTCCGCATTTCATAAATTTTACGAAAATTTTTTTCTGTGTCGTTATCTATAACTTACAAGTTTAAACAAGTTTTTTAAACAAGCAAATTTCCAATGATATTCCCGATATAATATACCAAGTTCAAAAGCACAACCCGATAATTTAGTAGAAAACAATTGCACCCTGCCAACGGCTGACTCTGAAGAAACTTGAGCATTCTTCGAAGTCAGCCTTTGGCGGAGCCATTCACGAAGCGAAGCCGCCAACGTAAAAATGCTTCAGAAAGTGAATTAGGTTGGGACGTCCTTCAGACTTGAAAATCCTTGCGCACGGCCTAAGGTATGGAATGCAGAAATGACTCAGTAAGCGAATTTGATATGTTTCTATACTCAGCCTCAGAGAAAATAATACTTTCGCCCGGTCATAGGTCGGCAAAACAAAACTTTTTTAAAGGCTTTTGAGTATAAAATATAGAAATCTTTTAGCAAGCAAATCTTGTTTCATGCATTTAAAGAGTATAAAATCCTTGCACCCGGCTGAAAGTCCGCAATACAGAACTGTTTTAGCATGTAAATTTAGTTTTAGAACAGAGTAGACAATTCTTGTGGCTGGCTAAATTCCGGCAATGTATAACTTGATTTAGTAACTTATTTAAGATAAAGGTATCTAAATGCTTCTAAAAAACTACCGGATTAAAGAAAATTAAACAAGTTCTAAAAAGAATTAAATAAGTTTAAACTATATTGTCGATGAAACAAAAGCACGTTTCCATTACCGATTGAATCACTTAATTTTTCAATTCAATTACCTCGATGTTTCCACTACGAATTTGTTATTCGTTTGATGATTTCTTCGTGATTATTTTATTGATTTGCTGTTTATTTATTATTCAATATTTACTGTTTTTGTTTTTAATGTAATGTTACGAAAGATCGAAAACATGTGACATCGTAGAACTCGCAGTAAGTCCCGGTCCAGACTTGCAGAAACTTTTTATTTTTTAGTGAGAAAGAGCGAGAGAGGAATACAAAATGTGTATATTTCTATTTCAACGCTCTTTTACATATTTAAGAATTGCTGCATTGAAAATTGCAAGTATGGATCGGGAATAACTGCCTTGAATTTATTTCACAGCAACATCGATAAATTTGAGAGAAAACAGAATATACTAATTTTATGGTAATTCCGAAAGTATTTCAAACTGAACAATGTATCGCAAATGAGATAATATCTTCTTAAAATTTTGTATGGCGAAATATGTGACTTTTTAAATACACTGAAGTGTGATTTACGAATGAGAGAGTGAATTTCGAATAAGTCTGCAGTGGGAATATACTATCATACGAAAAAACTTTTTTTCTGAAGATAATTCTAAAAAGTAAATGAATTTATTCTCAAAAAGAGTCTGCTTTAAAGTAGCAACATGTATGTAAATAAAATCATGACACAAGTATGATTGTGTTATGATTTCATTACGGTCTTATCGACATATCGATGTGAGTGTTAGTAACGCGGCAGATGAGATGATATTTGAAATAAGAATTTCAAGAGTAAGCAAAAACAAAGAATTTAATTTCTGATTTTTTGTGTTAAGGAATCAACACACTAAAAAAAATAAACTGAAATAAGGGCTTTAAATTTTAATTGCTTCTTTATTTAACATTGGTTAATAATCGCTGTATTACATGTGTAAAACATCAATTTGTGTTAGAAGATTTTCTTCTCTCCTATTTCTAAATTTACACATTTTTTTGTTAGTCTATAAAAGAGCCATTAAATATTTTTTCATAATAGATATTTAAATATATACGCAAATATTTAAATTTGCCAGCATGTTCTTAAAATAATATAATTCCAAAAGTTTATTTGCTTAAAAGTTTTTATATGAATATGAACCATTAGGTTTTGTTTTTGACGACTATTTGAACAAAATGGAAGCCCCTTAAGACTTCATTTCATTAAATAACAAAGTTATAAAGAAGATTATTCATAATAAATAAAATTCTCTCTGATGCTCCACATATGTGAGTATCCACAAACTAAATAAATGTAAGTAAATTACTTTGCTAAACTTGAAGTATTACAATTATTGATGTACAAAATTTATTTCGTTCCTGTTCAATAAAAGATTTATACAAAATATGATTGATGTAGAAAAAATTTGTTCGCACATATAACACTGTACAAAAATTAAATCGAAAGTAAAAGTATTTACTCTCTAATAGTCGAAATATGCTTAATATTGTTTGATAATGAAAAAGAAATGCGTAAATCTAAAATAAAAATATAATAAATAAATATTTTCTGAAATACACAAATTTACTTTCGTTATGCTGATAATAAATATTTTGTCTAACGCTTACTTTTTTTTGTATGGTGACGCATAAAGAAATTTAACGTAAAGCTAATTTTTAATAAAAACTAGTGCCATAAAACGAATTTGTGGAATATTTTAGTACCAATTGTGAATGAGTTTGCAATTTACTCATTTTAAATTTTAAATAATTGCTCTTATTCAAGCTAAGCTCAGGGCTTTATGTCCTTGAAAAGTTGTACTATTAGTTTTTTAAAAATAGTTTTGGATTGCATTTCAGCCCGTTATATCGCCGTTGAAGAAGAGCCTTTTGCATTTTTCCAACAAAGATTTTTTATGTGCTCTACCAGATTTAGTCAATACTAGTTTTCTATATTTTTGTGTTGTACAGTGTAATTACTCACTTCATCTACCTATTTTAATAGAAATTCAAAGAATAAAAAATAAAATATAAAATATTATCAAATAAGATCATAAACATTAACACATATATACATACATACGACCGATACAACAGTAGAAAAATTCTGGTGAATTCATGTAAACAAGTATTTATTGTTACTTATTATACATGTATAAAATAATAATATTAGCTACAAATATACAGATTACGAGTATGTGGTAATAAAGAACAACAAAAAATTAATACAATAAAAATTTTGATGATCCAAATGTACTTATATGAAAAAAATAAAATTTTGGAAACCATTAAACATAAATTTACTAAATAAAATGGATCAGTAGTTGTGCCAACTATAAAATTAGCAAATATACACTTAAAAACACTATAGAAATAGTTTCATCATTTTTAAAATTACGTAAAACTTTCTTTGCTATTAAATAAACTAAAATACTATTTAATTTTATTTTCAAATAACAAAAAAATACACAAAGTATGCAGAAACTAGAACGTTTTTAAAAATTCAGAATATCATAAAAAAAATAGGCAGAGATAAATTTTCGAACCAATTTTCTTCATTCTTTTACGAAAATTGGTTCAGTGTTAACGTAATAAAAGGCTTCTAAAGTTGACACCACTACAAAAGCTAAAAATACACACGTACTTTGCTTTTTGCAAGTATATGTATAAAACTAATTATATATAATAATTATATATAATAATAATTATATTATAATAAGATTTTTCCTTTTCAAATGACTGAAGTTGAAGATGAAAAAGAGATCAGAATTAAAAGAGATGAGAATTAAATATGGATGGACTTATTCATTAAGTATGGATGTGTTTGTTAGCTTTAAGCGAAACAAAATAAATGTAGGTTTGTATGCAATTTTATTTTGTTTATTGTTTTTTCCATGGGAAAGGTAAGGGGAAATTTTTTAGTTATTTTCTCTCTAAATGATTGCCACTATAATAGGTATAGGCGGTCGAATTTCGACCACTAGGCGAACTCTATAGAATAAAATAGCTGTTCAATAAGGTTGTGTCATGTATGACTTAGATATATTGAACAATTCGGTAATTTAAATAATTTTGATACCTTCAGGGCAGCTTTTTTATAGTTTAATATCTGGAAAAACATTAAAACCCGTCGAACAATCGAAATGAGTGATCTAGTTTATATAACCGCTATAATGAATCTAAACGATTAAGAAAATAAAGTATTCCTGTGTCTTTCAGTCATTATTTGAATTATTTAAAACCAAACGGTACACAAAGTTGATAAGATTTATAAGGAAAGTCAATAAATTACAAAATCTATAAAAATGCATTTGTTTGAGTTATTATTACTATCACCGTAAAAAGTTAAGTTCTGCTGTTACAAGGATCGCTTCGACTTTGGACTATAATATTTAGTGTAGCTTATTTGCTTTTAATGATGGAACAGAACGCTACTATAGCGTAGACTGAAAATCACTCTGATGAAAATTAATCCGATAGTTATTACAAATTTCTCATTGATTTGATTGGATTATTGCTCTTTCCTTTTATTTTTATTTTCGTTACTTAAATTAGAACGTTTTGTTAAAAAAGAATTTATTTGTGCTTATGAACACTTATTTTATCACAAGCAGACATAAATTTAGTAAAAGTTATATTACGACGGTGGATCAATCCGTGTGAAACTGTGTGACACACAGTATTTTTTGCAAAGCATAAATTTTAATTTTCTACATAATCTTCTTTTAACTCAATACACTAGTCCAACGTTTCTCCAGTTTTTGTATCCCTTCCAAAAAATAGGATTTTTAGAGGTCCTTAAAATAGGCATTTGTTTGGTCAATAATTTCATCGTTGGAGCTAAATCTCTTTCCACCGAGCCATTTCTTTAGGTTTGGAAATAGGAGGTAGTCACTATGTTCTAAATCCGGAGAATATGGCGGATGAGGCAGCAATTTGTAGCCCAATTTATAGCGCTTTGCCATTGAGACTGCAGTTGTCGTACGTTTACGTTTATGGTCAATTGAGAGCAAAAGCGGCACTCATCTTGCAGACAACTTTCTTAAGCCCAGCTGATCGCCTATGGCATCAACAATCTCACGCACTTTTACTCTTGGATCGGCCAACACCATATCGTGGATTTTTTCGACGTTTTCGGGTGTACTGACTCCAAGTGGCCGTCCAGAACGTTCAGCGTCATTTGTACTTGTGCCACCACAACGAAAGTCAGTAAACCACTTTTTTACCATTGAAATCGATGGTGCAGAGTCCCGATAGAATTAATCGAGCTTTTCTTTGGTTTCATTGACGTTTTTTTTTGCAAAAAATAATGTTTAACCACCACTCGAAATTCTCTTTTTTCCCGTTTTGAACAGCTGTTAAACGCAAAGTAAATGACGACACTTGCTCAAAATTTGACAGTAGTCTACTAAGAGGTGGTACTTGATGGGAACAGTGCTGAATTACATATAAATACGAGGGAGGTTCGAAAAGTCACAGACTTATTGATCCGCCGTCGTAGCCGGCGGGCGGCCAAGTTATAATCAATAAAATACAAAATAAGTAACAACCTTTAATTATTAGACACTTATTTGTTTCATCAATTTAAAAGAAAATATCAAAACCTTTTGCTTTCAGTTGCTCATATTTCTTTGTTAAAAAGGTACAATAAAAGGCAATATAATTGTAAATCGATTGCCTTGCTGCGTGCAGTGCAAAAAGTATATTAATCTAATATTCAAAAATTTATAGATGAAATTTTTCCCAAAAATAGACATTTTCAAAATTAGAGGTTAATGCGGAACCCCCAGCTGGGTAATGTGGAAAACTGCAAGAATCAAAATATAAATAAGAAAAAAAATTAAATTTGTTAGAGAATGTGATATTTCTTATTGAAATTAATTAAGAATGTAAGACCAAGCTGTGGTTCTATCCTTCCATTGGAATTCTATAAAATATAGTGTAAAGAACATGGTTTTTCATCTAATGTAGTTGGTTTGCATTTGATTTTTACTAATTCCACTAATTCCCATTATATAATTAATCCTTTTTTTAGGTATGACTCAATATTCTCTCTTATTGAAAATATGTAATATCAAAATAGGAATCCAAAAAATCCGAGTTTACCCAATTATTTTTAAAATTTTTAGAACGTATCAGTACTGATTTCGGGGTCGTTACAATATCTCATCACCGTTATTGGTTCGAGTTTACTTTTGACGGTGGATACTGGTGATTAGGAATATCAAACTATTTAACTGTACTAGAGTACGCATAGTGGTCATTGCTTTTAGTTGCATTTATTTAAAGAGAAAAAACTACCTAATTACTTTTTCCTTTTCCTATAGAAAAATCAAAAAACAAAATTAAATTGCAAAGAAATTTATAAATACTATGTAGGTACTATTTTTAAACACTCTCATTGCTTTGAAATTATACTGATTACATATTGACGATGTCACCAGTACTACTGACTAATGAGTTCGATACTTGATCTCGTTGAGTACGGTCGTCTCTTACTAAATAGCGGATAGTTGTTTTAAAACAAGCAAACCTATTTTTAAAAATTTAAACAATTACATTTTTATTTTTGTAATCTCGGTGTTTGTGTTCTTATTGAACTGTAGTATGTACGTGCCGATTTAGCAAAACACTTACTGGGGTAGCAATACACAAATTGCCCCGGGGGCCAAATCTCACAATCTAGATTTGAAAAAATCTAATATGAAGAGAACAAAACGTTCAATGAATATTCCAGTAGGTACGTTACGAACAGCTAACTTGGCTACAACATCCAAAAATCGGTTTAGTGAACTAGCTAAACTTAATGATATGGAAATGGATACAGTATCCAACATAGTTGAAGAAAATATAGTAAAACCTCCACCATTGGTAGTCGATGCTAAAATTAACTTATATGATCTACAAACATTATTGGGTAAGGATTCAATCTACAATCGTACGTCCATTGGTACTAAGGTATTTCCTCCAAACACCGATTCTGACGAAAAATGCAAAAATACTTTATTGAGCAAAAAAATTGAATTCTATTCCTTTAACTCGAAAGAGAATCGCCTACACACTATGTTTCTTTATGGGCTTCCAAAGCTTAGTATTGATGATATCAAAAAAGATATTCTAGAATATAATTTAACGCCCTCATCTATAACGGAAGTGAACACAAAATTCAGTTCAGTAAATAATGCTGTACATAAGGTACAATTTTCTAGAAAATACTTTAACCCAAAATCAATAAACAATGTGTCTTCACTATGTAATATAATAGTTTCTTGGAAAAAATATAAGCCAAGAAAAAACGACAACCCAACTCAATGTTGGAATTGTCTTATGTATGGTCATGGTGGTGAGCACTGTAATGGTCTTCCAGCATGTATGATATGTGCCAACCAACACCACACTAAAGATTCCCCACTTCAGAACCAAGATAAAATGCCTGCAGTTTTTTCTTGTTACAATTGTAAAAAGCATGGTAAAGAACGAACAGATATCACTGCGCAAATGACATTAATTGCCCTTTTCGATCACTTTATTTAGAGACAAGAGCAAAAGCTACAAGTAAAAATACACGCAATTACAAGAACAATAAACAAAGTTCACCACAGTACACCAATAATGATATCAACGTAAACAAACCCAACAACAACATTAATCCTAATTCTTTCTCATATGCAAATTGCGTGAGAGGAAATAATGAACTCTTTAATATTTTTACTACAGCATAAAGTGATCTTCAAAAATGCACAACCTAAGTACAAAAAATACAAATTGTAATGTCAATGGTCAAATATGGACATGGTTTACATTAACAACAATGGCTTAAAAACTCTTCATTGGAATGCGAATGGCATTTCTACCTTTTCAAATTTACTTCAATTTGAAACGTTAATCGAAAGAGAGAGCATTCATATTGCCGCTTTAAATGAAACACATCTAAATGAAAGACACAAAACCTATTTTACTAATTTTGTAATACATCGTAACGATTGACCAAATGCAAGAGGGGGAGGCGTAGCACTAATTGTACGCAGATCAGTCCAACACAAAGTTCTTCCAATTATAAACACAAAGGGAATAGAAAATCTCTCAATTGAAATCAAAGCAAATAACAGAAAGTTAATTATTTGTACTGCGTATTCACCGAAATATAAAAATAGCTTTGCAAATGACATAATAAATCTAACTTCGTTTAATGAAGATTATATTATACTAGGACATTATAATGCAAGACACTCTGCATGGCATTGTGTAACTAACAACACTGCAGGCAACATATTGCTTCAACTAGAGCAGTCAAACAACTTTTTTATATATTATCTCAACAGCCCAACTTTTTACCCGTCCCAAAGAAACAGATATGCTTCAATTATCGACTTAGCATTAAGCTATAGCGCATTAAACATCAATATGGATGTGCTCAAGTATGAAATTCCATCTGATCATAGACCCATTGTTTGCAATATTGAAAATTCAACGGCTAGTGAAACAGATGGAAGACATTATAACTACAAACTTACAGACTGGGTGGCGTTTAGAAGTATAATTAATAACAAAATCACCATCAATACAACAGCATATAACACTAAAAACGCAATTGATTCAGAGATAAGGAAATTTGTTAAAATTGTACTAGAAGCTCGAAATTACTGCACTCCATTATTGCAGCCTCGTACCAAGTCAGTCTTGCCAGGAAATATTGTTAATTTAATAAAAACTAGAAAAAGGGGCATCGAACCCATCGGATGCAAACTGGTATGAACAATGCATAAAATTGCTGACTAATATTATTAACAAAGATATAAATAATCTTCGCAACAAAAAATGGGAAAAGTTGGTATCAAAATTGAAGCCAGGAGACAAATCGTTTTGGAAAATTAGTCGAGGTTTAAGAGGTAAACAAAGATGTACAATCCCACATCTCATAGAAGGAAACACGAAAATTAACACGGATAAAGAAAAAGCAGAGCTATTATGTAACACTTTTTATACATTTAACGGCCTTACGTCTGCAGATAAACATTCTATCGATAAAACCGTTAACTCTAAGGTTAATACATTCAAATCCATTGACGTCTACTCAGAAAATCTAACTTTGATATCGCATAGTGAGTTAAATTGCTTAATTTGTACTCTTAAAACATCCAAATCTCCTGGGCTAGATGACCTCTCTAACATTTTAATAAAAAATTTACCTCCTAAGGCATTAAAATTATTATTAATAATTTTTAACAGTTGTATAAAAATCAACTATTTTCCAAAACATTTTAAAAAGGCAAAAGTCATTGCTCTTTCTAAACCAAATAAGCCTAAGCACAGTCCGCATAGCTATAGGCCGATAAGCCTATTAAGTAACCTTGGCAAGCAATATGAGAAAGCTATTAAAAACAGAATTTACAGTGCCATTGAAAACACATCAATATTAGCAAATGAACAATTTGGGGTTAAAAAACAACATAGCGCAGTTCATCAAATAAACCGTATCACAAACATTATAAAGTCCAACAAACGAATTAAACAATCTACAGCCGTGCTGGACGTAGAAAAGACATTTGATACCGTTTGGCACAACGGCCTTGTTTACAAATTGCTCCAAGCTAATATACCAAAATATCTGTGCAGGCTTATTGCTGATTTTCTTACTGATAGAACGTTCGTAGTAGCTATCAACGATACATTTTCGTCTCCAAAACATATTACTGCAGGTCTACCACAAGGTTCAATATTATCACCATTATTGTATTAAATTTACACATCTGATTTCTCTCCCCCCTCATACATGAAAGTTGCTTAGTATGCTGACGATACGGCTCTCATAACTTCTAGTAAACTTACTAAAGCATTGTTAAAGAAAATGTAAAAAGGATTTTCCGCCTGTAACAAATACTTTTATAAATGGAAAATAAAAGTAAACACTGCTAAAACTCAGGCTTTTATATTCCCTTACAACAACTCTCCCAAACGCTTACCCAGTCGCCAGTTAAGTCTCCAAAATGAAAGTCTGACAATTAAAAACGATGTCAAATATCTTGGTGTTTGCCTCGATAAAAAACTTAATTTTGCGAGACACATCGATGAAATTCGTAAGAAATCCATGAAAACGAGCAGGGCTTTGTGGCCAATTCTCAGCACACATTCAACTCTTAACCTTAAGAACAAAAACTTAAAAGTCCCATTTGGTACAATGCTGCAAAAACACATTTAAAGAAACTCCAAATCATTCAAAATAAATGTCTTAAAATCAAAAATTGGAGATACTCAACTCAACTTCTCCATAACGAAACTGGATATGAACTAATTATTGACTTCATTAGAAAACATAACAATAAATACCTGGAATCCATTCAAAATTCTCCTTATCAACTGATAAGAGAATGCATACAATTGGCTTAATTAAAGCTCCGAAACAGAAATTATCAAATAGAAAATGGCGAGTATACATGTATCATCTTGCGATAATTTCATTGTATACCTGTATATTTTCTAACTATTTAAACTTCTCTCTTCCCATATAAAGGTTTTTTCCCTATTTTCCTTTGAACAATGTTATAACTAAAAAATTAATATCAAGTTCTTTTGTTATCAGAATTATTCGTTGTAGTATCTATAGATAAAATCCCGAAAATTGTAAATTTATGTATATACTAGTATAAGATGTAAATAAAGATGAATTAATAAATATAAAAATGAAACTACTGACTAATTATACCCCGTAATGCTATCTTCTATTGACAATTAACACAGGCTTGTTCTACGAAATCTACCAGTAGACTGCGTCAATACTGACTAGGTAGTTCTTGCGGAACAATATGGAGAAAATGTCAATAGTAAGATTTTACTGACCACAATCACCACACTGTGAGAAATGTCCGTAGTAAAACTGTACTGATTCACTGTAGACGCTGTCACCACCTGAAGGAAATGTCAATATTAAAATTATACTGACGATGTCACCAATAATATTTTATTTTATTTAAGTTCAAACAGATACAAGTATTTAATAAACAATTACTATTTATTAAAAATAATATTTAAAATTAAAATAAGTTATAAATTATTTTACAGTCTTCTTTGAGGTATACTTTTCTTATTGTTAAATAAAATAAAATAAAAGGAACTTTCTTGCATTTGAAATTTATGATTTGTTTTTAACCGTGAAACATAATTATTTAAAAAAAAAAACCAAAATGTTGACATTGTCACCAAAAAGACACCACAATTGTTGACATAAATTTTGACATGGATACACTTAACCCCATACTTCTTTCAGTGTTACGGTTTTACTTGAACCAATACTTACATAACTGAATGCGTATAAGTGCCTTATGAGCCTTTTATTCCTTTAATACTGAACCGTTTAAATAATATTAAGTCGGGTCACTAAAGGTAAAAGAATAAAAAAATCGCCTGGCAAGCAAAAGAGAAAAGGGGATCTAAAAAAATTTCTTTTCCTATTTATACATAGAAACAGTATTATTTAACGAAATAAATGACGAAAACTTCAACTTATTCATAATAAAGTTTAAAAAACTTTAAATTAAAATGCCACTCAATTAGAAGTATTATTTAGTTTTCTATTTCCACACAAACAAATAAAAAACATATATAAACACTTACAATTTGAAACACAATAATGATTTGAATATGCATATAAAAAAAAATCAACATCTCGCATTTTCACCGATCAAAGTGGAAACTAACAATGCGTCCGTATCTCGATAATCTTCATATTTATTAGTAAGTTATGTTAGCATACAGCAAGAGTTGCGAAATAATTACCCTCATATTTTATAATACCCGATGTTACTCTACATGTGTTGTTAGTTTTTCGATTCTAAGCCGATAGATGCATGTGAAATCACCCATAATACTGAATCGATCTGAATAAAATATAGACTGTACTTCTGAATAATAATAGGATTTAATTTTTTATCAAACCCGTCATGCCTATTGTATGAAAAGTTATATATTTATTCCTTTTTTATCAACATTATTTAAACATGTGCATCATATAATTTTTATACGCATTGCAGTCACCACAAAATGACTCAATAGAATAATATGTCACTTACATTCTCTTGCATTGACATCACTGTACATAAATATTTCAAATCTAATTTCTATTTATGTTTCATTTAAATAAATAATTGTAACAAAACCAAAATAAACATGTGTTACAATATTTATTACATTTATTATTTTAGATAATTATGTTTTACAATAAAACAAAACCATAAATTACACCAAGCTGCAAATAAACTTTGTGATACTCAGAAAATAATTTCAGCAAAAAAAATGCACATGAAATCTCTAAAATGAATTCCATGATGTCCTGCAGCCAAAAATGTATACCCTTTACCATAAAGAGAAAACTGTAAGCTTGAACTTGTATTTGTAAGTTGAAGGCCACAGAATGAATTAAACGAATTAAAGCAACCTTAGAATTTCAACAGATCAGCCTTACAAATGAGCCTGGTGCTATAATTTGAATATACAATTACATTAAGTTTAAATGTGGCGTTATTCGTGTTTGCAGCAACAACATATTAACTTATTCATACATGTAGAAGCCTGTGTTAATTTTACCACATTTTATTATAAACGAACTAAAAAAATTGCATCATATAATTAAGGATAAAATGACAAAAAAATCCGTTAGATATATATTAGCCGATTCGTGAAAGATTGTCATAACTCGGAAAAACAAGCTCTGGATGAAATAAATGTTCAAGCAGAAAAACTTCCGATAGTTTTCATCTTTACAACTAAATAATAATTATCCCAAAATGAACACCTTATTAGAAGACTCCATATACTTTGAATACCTCCTTTTGCACCCATTGGCTGTTTCGCGAAATTGTTTATGGTTTTTGAGATATGAAGCATTCATTTTGCTGTATACGCCGCTGTTTGGCAATTAGAGCAATTTTTTCATCCAAAAAATTAGAAAAATTGTTTCATTTCTTTTCAATAACCAAGAATGTAGTTAAAATAAAAGCAAAATAAAATAAAACCGAAAAAAATGATGAATTCGTTTCAAAAACTAAGCAAAAAAAGTAAATTATAATATAAAATGAATAAACATTTAAAAGTATAAAATAAAGGAGGACTGTTTTATTTATTTCTGCTTGAATTCAACAAAAACTAGTTTATTCTCCTCTGTAAATACTTTTTAAAATTTAGTTTTTCTTGACTAATTAAAGAGATTACTGTAGCAAGTTTTGAGCCAACTTTCACCCGATCGACTTGCTTCTCTGGACTGCAAGAAAATAGAGTTGGTGAACATATATACAACAAATTATTCACGGCAGTTATTATACTTATGCAGCGTATAATGTTATTTATTTGTTTAAATACATATGCACCAAAAAGCAAGATGTGCTAATTTTCAATTAGAGAATATTAACTTTTAATTGCATTCATGAAAGTACATAAAAATATAAATTTTGTTTGACAACACAATATGTTTATACATATTCCGGTATGTGATGGATATAGATAGATTTCAAATCTCACGATTTCAAAAGCCGTGGAAGCAATTAACTGATTCCTTTTTATTGATTCCGACGTTTATAATATTTTATCAGTACTTCAAGTCCATTCCAGAACCATGTAAACCTTGAATAAACTGACAATTTATCAAAACGACTTTTTAAGATAAAATTATAAATAAAATCTAAATAGCGACTATGAAAGCAACATATATTTAAAGCGAGTCCTTTCATGTTATTAAATTAAATTCAAAAAGGACCCTGTTCAAAAAAATTGTATAACCTCTATTAATGATAAATATAATATACACACATGCATTTTTTCTAAATAATAAATGTTAAAAATATTAAATTAACTTCAAAATAAATCAATGTTCGCAAAAAATCCAATAAGTAAAACAGCAAATATGGCATTGATGTTGTTTTTTTATTGATATGCTGATTTACTACAACCAGTCGTAAAATAATCAATTTTATGCAATTTAATTTAATTAAATCTGATTTACATAAAGCTTTTCAAAGGATATTATTTGCTTTACCCCAACGCTTTTGTTTATGTTTTAATTTAATCCTATAGTTTTCTAATTACAAAATATTTATTCTCACATGATTTTAATAGGTTAATTTTAAATTACTAAATATTGAGTAACGCTAAAAATAGCAAAACACTGTAGAGCAAGATTTGAGGAGAAAGCCACGCCACGTGAACGCATAAAAAGGCATTTAGGAAAAATTCTGTATTAAGGAGTTTTTTCAAAATCTCTAAGTGTACTCTTTGCAGTATACAGTATAGAAGAATTAAAATATTTTGGAAACAAATAAACCATTTCTAAAGTCCGACAAAACGCTCGTGTTTGGAGTCTGAGTTCAGCAAAAACCAAGGTTCGACATTCGGAAAAATTTTCGCCCAACACCGAATTTCGATTGCATTTTTTACAAATTTTTGTATATCATCAAAGATTCGTAAAAACTAAACCCACTAAAATATTAAAGTACAAAAACTAGAACGTTGACAAGATTTTAATGTATGTTAAATTGGATTTTGATAAATAAAAAAAACAATCCAAAATTTGTTAAATGATCTCAATTAGCAACAGTAAAATGCGCACAGGATAACCAATTCCAATTTGTTTTAAATTAAACTAACAATATTTTACTAAATATGTAAAATACTAATTATGGGAAATTGTGCGATTAGAAATTTAAAATATCAAAAGTAAAATTGTTTCTATTGAAATGAAAAAAAGACAACTCTAGTAGTGGGGCTTCGAAATTCATCGATCATGCGGCATATCGGACATGTATTATATTTAACCGCTATACATCTTTAGGTTCCGACCACAAAGTGTATTAAAGGACACTATTGTTTTGGGTAAATTTCTGTCCATAAGTCCCTCTGGCACAGGCTTCTAAGCGATTATATATAAACTGTAAATGTTAGGTTCGGAAAATTTTATGTAACTGTTCCAAATATGTTCAATGTATATTTAATACACTCAAACATATATTATCTTATATGCAGCCACATATAAAATATATGTGAAACATACAATGGAAATTTTACCCCCATTTTCCGGATCCAAAGACTTATGGTGCATATAGTTCATGGATAAAAATACAGAACAGGGATGGCAAAATTGGTACAGTTGTACTTTTTTGGTATTATTGAAGCTCGAAAAGTACAAAGGTACATCAATGGCTTATTTAGTACAATTAAGAAATCTTAAAACAATAAACAAATTTTAGCCATGAAAACAACACCGAAATTGGCGTTTTTATGAAAAACACAGAGTGCTCTACAGAACAGCCAGCAAAAACGTGAGAAATTACGTTGACTATGTTTGTTGCGGAGCATAATTTGCAATTCCAAATATTGGACCACTAAAAAATAATTTCTTAAAAAATGTGTTTCAGATTCGCAAATTGTTCAAAAAACGAATATATGTACAAAAAATAAAAAAATGTTGCCGATATTAAAAATTTTTGTAACGAGAATTATTATTCATTAACAATTATTAAATTTGTTATACGAGACAGGTATCGATATCTTTTTGCAAAAAATTTCGAAAGGTTATGTTTGTTGAGGGTTTTTTAGCTAATTTATATACATGCATTTCATTGGTGCTAAATCAAAATATAACAGATCCATATCGAAGATAATTTGTTTTTTGGGATTTTTAAATAAGTTTCAAAGCCTACTATACTTATTTATACTTTTGCAATTTTTGAAATTCTCATTTAATTTTTAAAGGTTTTTGTATAAGATAAGAGGTTTGAAACATTTAAAAATATGGTTTAAGGTCTTGTGAGGATTTGGCATTAGCACAAATTAAATGCATGACCAGCTGAAAACCCTCAACAAAAAACAAAACCTTTTGATATTCTTCAACAATATTAAATGAAGGCAAAGTGTGTCCAAAAACTTAGAAAAAAATATAAAAAACTTTCAACAACAAATGCTGTGGCGGTTTTAAGGTTTGATGAAACATCATTGAATGATGTTTACTGTGGAACTTATGTAGCACTATATATATAAACCAATGAAATTGAAAATGATGTGATAATTCAGTTTAACACAGTTTCCCAAAATTTTTATTTTAAATTTTGCGAAGTTTTAAGACTTTGAAAATGAAACATTAAAATGTTTCTGTACATTTAGCTCAGAAAATCAATGGAAAAGTAATGGTATGGTACCACTATTAGTAAAAATGTTTCCAAACGAATACCGAAATCTTCAAACATAAATTCGCAATTTAGAGCTCTCGCTGATGTTAAAATCTTAAAAAGATTCGTTTATAAGCGATTTCTGGAGAATAGTTTCTAAAATAAGAAATGAATTCATGTTTCCAGAATTTGAAAAAAATTTTAAGAGACATATTATCAGTTTAACATTCATTTACAAATGTGAAAATAATATTTTCCTACCACAATATAATTAAAACAAAAGAGTAAAACAGACTAGAACCTGCAACTCTTTGTGGCTTAATCCAAAAAATTGATTTTTTAATGATAAAAATGTATTAAGTACGTTTTTATTATTTTAATTGATTTTCTTTATACGTTAATAGTTTATACATTTTCAATACTGAACTGCTTTTTGTTATGTTATAGTGCAAAAAAATTTAATGTTCCTTTTTCGCTACATTCTTACCAAATCTAAAAAAAATAATATAACTTGAAAAAAATTGTGTTTTAATACAATTAAAATCCAAAGAGTACAATTTTCTATGCTATTTGGTACAATTTTATGCCATCTTTATGCCATCCCTGATACAAATATTAAAAATATTGAAAAATATAAGTTAACCGATTTAAAAATTCTTAAAAGTGTAGTACAATTATAGCGGTTTTAATTTTATCTAACGATATCTAAGTACACTCTTCCATATATATATATATGTATGAATATATATATTTTATATTTGCTCATATAATCTTATATATGTATAAATAATTTTTAGAAACTCCAATTTTTAGAGTTTTGTTTCGTAATTCGTTACTTCACAACTTCTTAAATTGATGAATAAAAACTGATACATACTTTTAAAAAACTGTTAAAAATAACGAAAATATTTTTATATATCATAAATCTCTGAGAGAGCTCTTTATATTAGCACATGAGGTAAAATAAATACATACACAAAACATATGATTTAAGAGCAAACAAAATCGTTGCATACTCTTAAGCGATTGCAACAACTATTTAAAAGTATTATTGTATGAGTGATATATTTTATGGAGTAAAACTGTTGCATATTTTTGCGACACATTCACCGGACGTATGAGCGATAAATAATATTATAAATTCAATATACAATTTGGTGTGGGGTAGTTTATAAACATATTAGTGATGTAACGAACATAAATGTTTTAGCATGTATTCGTGAATAGCAACGTGAATACTAATATCTGTGCCAATTATCGTGAATTCGAATACGAATGTTTATTTTGAAATTTAGCTTCACTTGTGGATGGCTCAATTTTGACATCTGCAAAAGAAAATAGTTGAAATTTAATTCAAATAATTTTCCCTACACATTAAACAAACTATAACAATAAACTATCTGTACTATCGCAAATTACATTCGATAGGTTTGGAAGACTGAAATGGGAATGTTCATTTGGATTACTCTTTAATTTTTCGAGGCCTTCACATTTTATATATTAATTTATGCGCTTTCTGTTTGAGCTTTTTTGTATTACAAATTCGAAATGCCGTTTAATAAATTTTATTCAGAAATATTGATAAGCAATTCAATTCAGCTTATATGCACTTTTCTTTCAGGTGCTCGAATCTACCGAATTTTATTTTTAATATTTTTTTCCTTAGGTTAACTATTTTATTTAAACTTAATTTAATACAAACAGTTCTAAAAAATTAAATAAGCTTATTTACTCTACACATAGTTGGATCATTAATTTTTTTAAATAGCTTAATAGCTTATAATACTGGACAAACATCTTTAAGTTCTCGTGGTTAAAAAACGAAACCTATGAATTAGATGGAACTAAAATTTCCTCAATCAATTAGCAAGCACAATGATTTTATTCCCAAATACGGCTAAAAGTTACGAATGAGATGACATTTCGAAACTTATTTTTCAAAATCCTGCCCATCCTTTTATCTGAAAAACTATCGTAGAGTATTTACCATTAAATGGACGGTAAATGAAGGGGAATGATATGTTGGAGAATAACTATGCACAAATACGAGCTTATTTTACCTATAGCTACACAAAATTTAGTGACATCACTTCGAACCGTTTCGAGCCAAGAATTACTTAGTGGTGCGGAGATTGCTTACAGACGGAATCGCAATAGACCTGATCGTTTTTCTACTAAGTTTTAATAAACATGATATGCAGAATAAAATATTTAACTTATTTTTAATGTTAGTTGTAAAAAAAAGTTCATTGTACTTTGTTGCCTACAATACGTAATCAATCAAATATAATAAAAATATTTCGTCTTGCTAGCAAAAGAAGTTTTATATATCAATACATTTTTGAATTGTTTTCTAAATTCTTGTAAATATGCACGAAGTCTGATAACTTCGTTAAAGTAAAATAAAAAGAAGTTTTATTTGTGATTTAAATCCTCTTTTTATCATTGTCTATTTTAAAGTCTCAAATAAAAGTAACTTAACTTATTTATATAAATTAAATTATTATTTTTTTATTTAATTATTATTTAAGGTATTTATATGGTGTCATAAAATCATATTATTAATATTTTATAATATTTAATATGACAATCCAAAATTATGTGAAATAGTTAAACGGTTTATATCTGATTTAAAAAATTATTTGCAAATTTTCGAATCTTTTATAATTTTATGTTTTTTCCAAATTTGTACATTTTCTTTTAAGTTTTGGTAATTTTTGCTATTCAAGTGATTCGTTAAAATTTTTTGGCTTTTTTCAATTTGTTTGCAAAAATATTGTTTATTTTTTACATTATATGATCCTTTTAACTATTTTCCCCATTGGTAAAGTGGAATTTATCACTTCCAAGTTTTTATCCTTTTTATAGTTTTAGTAATTTTTGCTTAATTTCTTCGCGAGTTTTCATAATTTTCGTCGAAAACGCGATAGAAGTGATTTATATCAAGTTTTTATTTTTTAAGTTTTAGTCAATATTAGACAATGCTACTTATCCGATGTTGGCAATTTTTTTTAAGAATTTTTTTTAGTTTAGCGTTTCTTAATCAATTTTATCGGTTGTTTCAAATATTGCAATTTTTCGGAAACTTTCAACATTCCTGCAAACGAATTGGTTTTTTGCTATTTATTTATCTTCTTACACTATTAGTGATTTTAAATCAATTATAGACCATGATATATGCCCGATGCTGAATTTTGTGAATTTTCGCTTTTGCGAATTTTTCGAGATCTTGGCATTCCTTACAGTTTTAGTACTTTTTGTTAATAATTTTGAGATTTATTTGGAATTTTACGATTTTATGCGACCTTTTGTCAATTTCGCGGTAGGTGCGATTTGTGTAATCTCTTTCACTGTTGATATTTAATATTTGCAAAATTTGTTTTTTGCAACATTGGTATTCGTAAAAACACGAATAGAAAAAATATGCGAATACAAATAATTCATAGATTCATACAATAATGTATACAACAGACTATAAACTTAGCGATACCTATTGTAGTTACTTTACTTGTCTCATCAAAACAAATATACATATTTTGTTGTATATCTTATAGTATGCCCTTCTCATTCTTCTAATCCGTACGTAATAACCAAAATTACTTTGGATTTATTTTCTTTCTGCACATTAAAAATTATTTACTGTTTTTAATTTGAAACCTTTATATTATTGAATATAGATATATGATGCGGCGTTCGTACAATCGGACAAACTTTTATTTATAATTTACACATCCATAAAATATACCATAAATGCACACAAACATGCAGTTTCACAAACATTCTCACACAAAAATCTCACATGACTGCACTTAGGCACATACGTATGTACGTACGTACGGACGATGTGAAAGGGTGTTAGTGTATATAATATGACTTTAAATCAACCTTTCTGCAGTTGATGCTGTGGTTACAATTATTCGTTACTACAATCATTTTGCTTTAACCGTTTTTCACTTGACTAATTTTTACTTTAAGCAGAAAATGAAAATTCACAAAATATTCTGCTTGAATTCATTCATATAAAAAATACTTAATTTTATGCTGGTATTTTATTTGAAATTGCGAGTCTACTTACTGAAAGAGCATACATTTCGGGTGAAACTTGCATAAGCTGAAATTGATTGATTGATTAATGGATAAAAAATTTTGGTTTTTTTAATGAGAAATAAGTTGAGAATAACGTAAAATGCACTAAAGCATTAAAAATTACTAATTCGAATCAGGATCTGTACGCTGTAAAAATCTGCTTAATAAGAGGTTCTGAAAGTGATATATCTTGCAATTCTTCGATATAAAATACAGTACACAAAGAAAAAACCTTGATTAGAAATTAAAAAGAAAACTCCTTCTGTGATTTAAGTTTTTATGAGATACTTAAGCTATTTCGATAGTAGTAATATTTTTTTGTCGTGTTTTTGCTTTTGATTTATTTACTTCTAATAAACAGTAAAGTGTTATAAAAGTGAAAATAATATAAAAAAAAGAAAATAAAGTGTTGCTAAACACCATTAAGGTGATAAAGTTTGTTTTACCAATCCTGATCTCGTATGATCGTGAATATTTTTCGTCTTAACCTTTAACTTAGGTGCTGAATTTGCGGGACATACTTTATGTCGTATTTAAAAATTTTACCTCTTTTAATTTGATATAAATTTGTTATTAAAAAATATGTTTATAATCATTTTGTTTTAAAAACAAGTGCCAGCATACTTAATGCAAAAAAAATATATGTATATACAATTTTTATAGAGAGATACTAAAAAATTTAAATTGCTAGAGTGCATTTAAAAGGATTGATTTAAGAAATTTTAAAGTAGATGTAAAATTTACCACCAAGTCCACGGATAAATGTTAAATCACGCCAACATGCATGAGCGTGTTTTCAAAAGCTTGGATGTAAGCTTTTGCTTGTTTGGATGGTTATGAGATCTAATATAAAATTTCTTATATACAAAAACAAGTTCATTGCTAACAGCAAGTTTTTGATAAAAAGTTTTTAATATATATTGTGATTTAAATACATATTTCCACAGTTTAAATTTAAGTATACTCAAACTAAATTATCGAGAAACGGATTTAATTATCTGTCTGTTTTAGCTTCATTTAATTAAATATTTATTTGCTGCACAGCGAGCTGCCACTGTTGCTTTTTCTATGCTGGATTTTGCTTTGGTTTTCATCGTTTTTCCTCGAAATCTATGTTTTATCTTCATGGGCTTCTTTTAGTCTTTTTCGTATTTTCATTAAGCACCTAAGCACCTAATATAATTTTATTGAACTTTTTCAATGTCAACACCTTATTTATTTTATAAATCCGAAAATTATAAAAAAATATTTCCATAAAATTATTTTAGAGTGTTTTCAGTTAATGGGAAGTGATTGCAATATAATATGGCTGAAGTAGTACACTCTTCATTTTGAGAAAACATACGATATGTTTTTGACAGCATTTTTCCCCCAACTACAAAAGGTTTCTGGCAGGATATTTTCCAACTGCGAAATAATATAAACGATCACTTATTTCGTACGGTATTGTAAACAACGGATGATCAGATTTTTCTTGGCGATGTGGTTTTAATTTTAAGTTTGTTGCGTACAAATAACTAAAATAATGCAAAATGTTATACATATAATATAAAATGAAGGTAAGGGTTTTTTGTAGAAAATGTGTCTTAAAAGTCCTCCTCCGCAGCAGCAACAGTTTTTACATTAATTGATACGTTGCAGCACAAGCTCTTAACATTATTTTATTGTCCATTTGCTTTTATATATGGTTTTTGTTTACATAAGAAAACAGTGTTGGTTACTTCAAGTTGGTATCTTCTAAATCGTAAATGTTACTCAACATTTCTGGCAAATTTTAACAGAGTACTTGGCTTCTGCTGCTGTATTTCAATGATATTGCAAATTTGTAGCACATAAATGTATTGTGTATATTTAATTTTAATTCAATACCTGATTATACAACATGTTGAAATAGCAAAATTTTGAGAATATAAAGAATTTATAAGCACAATTCTACGCATGTATAAAATTGTTGCAGTCAACAAAAGGAATATTTTTTGCAAATTTAAATTCTTTGAAAACGTAAAAAATTTCAATATATAAAAATTTTTTACGCCAAATTTGTAAAACAAATTTTAAAGCCATGTTTTTGTTCAATTCTGAAATTTCTAAAAAAATTAAAATTTTTAATTGATTTTTTTCAATAATGCTCCATGGAAAACAACAAGTAAATAAATCGTTTACATCCAATTAATTGTTAGGTGTTTTTATTAGCACCTTAGTTAAACAACAAATCAATGAAAAGATTTCGTAGTTCTGTATTGCAGCGTAAAGTACAATAGCCTTTTAAAAGAACTGTCACAAAATATACTATCTACTTTTATAACTTGTGTTACATATTATATATGTGTTTTTGCAGTAAGTCAAACCGAAATGCATTGAAGGTTACCGAAATTCTGAAAGAACTTTATCAATGGAGTGATGATGAGGTTTTTATTATCATTTGGTGTTGACAGAAAAAAAACAAAAACTTCGAGCAATATAGAACATCTATTACAGGAAAAAGTTAGAATTTTCCGCTCATCTGTCATTGTATACATATGGCTGACTAAAACAGTTATTAAAAAGAGTGATTATAAACGAGCTACTGGATGCATCACACTTTAATTTAAAACATAATCTAAAACGTTTTTTGTTATATTATTGAGAAAATAGAGCAATTTCGTTATGTTCATATAAAGTCAAAGTACAAAAATAAAATAATTAAAGTAGTGTATTTAGATTAAGTCCTTTTCAAAGAACACCCGCTTCCTGGAAAACTAGAGGTTTGAGGAAAAATAGTTTTTGAATAAAAAGTTTTTAGAAAACCATATAGATTTAAATGTCGATATAATACTTAAAAGTTTAAAAATCAAAACATTTCCGGTGTTGTCCGAGTTAAACCACGACTTAGCCTCTTTTTTCTCAATCGTCTGGCAACACTGATTACATGTTGTTACGCGTTCCTTTTTTCCGCCTCCCATGGAGCCAGTACGTTAAGGTCAATTATCATAAATTTCCCACAGGATACTTATGCATGTAAAAAAAATCCACCACTGATGAGGTTAATGATAAATAAAGCAGACGAATATTACTTTAAAATTTATTAATATACGAGTATTTTTTTGATTATGTAAACAGGAAGGGACAATAGCTTTAGCAGAAAGTGCAGAAAAATGTTCAAGATGCTGGGACAGTAAGAATATTAAAATATTTCGAAATAAAAAAAAATCCACCAGTAACAACAGTAATGCTAAATATTTTATGACCAAACTTTTTTTTAATTTTTTATTTAAACTTTTCTTTTGCTGCCAACGACGTGCGTTGTTATTTTACTTAGAGTCAGATTCTAGTCACAAAATTAGAATATAAACATTACAGAGTAGTCAAGCAAAAAGTAAAAGCCCAGCAAGACCACAAAATTTTTTTGAACAACACCACAATTTGAAAAGTAAAAAGGAATTATGCTGTGAAATTTTGTTGAAATGTTTTGAACCTGAAATAAAATAAAATATATTAAAACAAAATAAATTAAACAACAAACGCCCAACACTCTATCCAAGCATTTACTCATCCACCAGGCAACGAATCGAGTAAGAAACATTTACCCATACACTGGTACACACACAGACACATATTTATATGCAGAAGAATAGCATCATCATTTATCATTCAACAAAAAACATAATTTAAAAATTTCACACAAAACTGCGGGTGTGAAGCGCCTAAAATAGATGCAAAGTTTTTTTTTTGTACTCTTGGTTTACACTTTTTTTTCTAATAGCTTTTCCAGAAGCTTTCAGTTAAGTAAAGGCAAATATTACAAGTGCATAACTTTGGGTCTGCTATGCAAAAAAAAATTTTTCTAAAAAATTATGGTCACTCGGTTTTTATTTTTATATCAAAAAGATTAAAATTGTCTTAATTTTTTTGTTATTTAATTCGTTGCTCTCTCTAGATCTGTACAAACTTTTGGTTTTGTTTTTGGAATTATGAATGTATAATTCCGCCTAAACCACAAACAGTTGGTTGCAGTAAATTTATGTAGGAAGTTTTAAAAAATCTGTATGTTTGTGACAGTGTGAATGCATATTTGATGTTATTTAAAAAGAAAAAAACCTTAAAAGTTTGTGTATATATCATAAACACTGATTAAAATTCAATTAGAATTTATGAATAGTAAACTTTTTCTGTGAATATAAGGATTATAATTTGAGTGCTGAATATCGTGGCAATGAAATACTCAGTAGCAATATATAAATCTAAAAATAATATAATAAAAAAGAATAAAGAGATTTGAAACACCTACTGTCTATTTTAAGCCAGAGAGCCACGATTTTATAAATTCGCATCCCCAGCATTCCTTAACACTTTATTCTTATGACAGTGTTTGGCAGAACAATGTAGATCTTGCACTACTGGGTAGATTTTCAAGACTGTATAGTAAACTATTGTGCTGTTTACTTCTAATTCTGACATATCCAATACAAAAAAATTATTTTAACTATTCAAAAAAAAAAAAATTTGTTTATTTTTATCTCCAGAACTACCCTGGAATAACTTAAAACATTTTACTTCATTTAACCAATTAGAAAACTTGTTCAAACTATTTAAATAATAATTAAGTCGTTAACAAAATAAATAATTGGATTATGCAATGATTTTTAACACATATAGAAGTTACAAGTGCTGCAATAATTATGAATGCATCTGTATGAGAAATTCGTTTTTAGGGTTTACACAAATTGTAAAAGCGGAACCCTATTGGATTTGCTAAGATGTATGTCCGCTTGGACGTCTGGCTGTCTGGCCGTCCGTTCTATCTCGTGATCCATAATAAGTACACTCTTTAAATTTGCACAAGATTTGTACTACTATGGCCGCTAGAACAACAAATAATAAAAATGATGTATCGTACATTTAATGAATACAATTGGTATTAGTTTTTTAAATTCGTCTTAAAACCTTAACCTAGTGGGTGGAACGCTAAATAAGCAGCTTTATAGTATAGAAACATTTTCTCATCTACTCATTAACCCATTTGCTTCTTTCCTTAATTCTTTATTGGTTTGGTGGCTGTTAGGCTTGAGTGCATAATGTATATTTTATAAAAATATTTTGAGAGTCTTTGGAGTTATATATTAATGCAGACAATAAAAACACCAACAGATTATATATTGTCGATTTAATAACAAATATGAATAATATAGTTCTGTTAGATATAAGATGGCGTTAACAATACATCAACAATATAAGCTCGGTAGCAAGAGATATAAAAAATTTTGATTAAGAATATCTGCTACCTAAATCTTTTACTATTGGAAGACCACTTATTAGTACTAGTGTTATCCAGCGTCGACGACGAATAGACTGCATTCTAGTAATTGAATATTAAGCATTTATATAAATATATACGATAAAAACAAAAACAAAAACTTTCTAAAAATCTAAATAAACAAATTAAAACTCTAAAATTAAATTTGAATTTTTAAAAACACACTATTGTACACATTATTTTCTTATACATATAATTATAATATAACAACTGATTGGAAAAAAATCGCTTTTACTTCAACAGAAATGTACATCAACAGTGGTGAATGAATTCATATAGTTTGACAAATCAGCGGCGACCGATATGTACTTCAAGGTTAATTAGTTAAATGTGACTAATATTTGTATCAACGGTAATCAATAAAAAACATAGGAGAGAGCAATTCAGACATATGTTCTATGTACGATAAAATTTGGTAGTTAGATGGAGATGCAAGATTACACGTACACAAAAGATTCCGTAATTTTTTTCATACTGGCCTTAAGAAAATTATAGAAACATTGTTCTAAACATTGACCGATATTTCTATCAGCAATGCCAGTCATATTACCAGGCAAATGACCATCACTGTTCTTGTAGGGTATAGCAAAAACTCTGAATCATTTCTATGAAATGGAAATTGAACAAACACACATGCAATCTTTGTTTATTTTTCAGGTTGAAGCTGATGTATGCATGTGTAGTACGTGTGCATTTATTAATAGCAACATTAAACGCTTATAGCTCCTTAATATAGAACCGATTTAAATAAAATTAAGATTGTGCACAGCTATGTATAAGCCGTCTGAAAGCATATAAATCTTTCCACAATTGGTTCAGTATTACGGCAGTAAAAGGTATTTAAATAACTTGTTTGCCAGTTGATAATATACGAGTGGATACTCACCCCATACAATATTATAATGAACGTATTCCATATTACACACGAGAAAAAAAATAGCACGGACGTCTCCAAAATCTTTACACTCATTCACTTATTTATTTTCTTCATATTCATTCAATCATTGCAGACATCGTAAAATCTGCATGCAAGCATTTCAAATTATGGTCACAAATGTAACGATGTGAAAAGAATTAAAGTAATAATTACTACTATATAAATTGTTATGACTTCTTTCAGTATCGTTTCGTTTTTGCACTCAACAGTGTCTATTTAGTTTTAAAGAAATTACCCTTAATGTGGGTTAATATACACTGCAATCTCGATCAACACAACACTCGATCTCGATTATCGCAATTCACAGTTTGTTTACATTCAGGTAAGAAACAACTTCGTTATCATAACTTTTAGCCTATTTCTGATTTAATAAAGTAAACTTAAGCGAATGAGAACCACTCGGTCGAATTCGAACCAATTTAGATTCCTCATTGGACTTCACTTTCGTTCGCTTTTTCGCGTTAGCTTACGTATGTCAATTTGAGATTTATTTATTTTTAGTAATACAATTTTCTAAAAATGTTCTATACTTATTGTGTGGTATTAGCCATACTCTTTGCTGCTTCAGCTTGCCCTCAGCAGCATCAGCCATACTTTTAAAGAATTAGACTTTATTTGTAGCTGCCGCCGCATTTATTTCCGCTACTCTTAGTTCATTTTGGTGCTGGGAAGTTTCCAGGTTTCTATTTGGTGTAACCACTGCAACAGCTTTAATGCACTTAGCTGGTGACTCCACCATTGCAACAAGACCATCATTAATTAATTGGGGCTTTACACCAAACACTTTCCCCGGGTACTACAGCTGACGATATAAATAGCGTTTTGTCAATTATAGCTTCCAATTTGGTTAAATTGGTATATCGATATAAGCCACAACCCGTCTCTCTGAGCTTCTATTGGATTTCTTAATTTTTTTCTGTCCAAGACTTTAAATCCGCTAAGGTCTGGAGTAAGTTCGGGTAATGTGGTGCACATATTTTTTATTAACTATAATGTCTTGAAGTTTAATTCGATTAGAACTATGTCAGATGCTTTCTACTACAGACCTCGGCGGATGGTGATTTTTAGTGGAAATATGAGCGCGACAAGTGATCTTCGGGTAGTTAAAAAAAATGTCTTCAATATGTTTTTGTAATTAAACTGGGTTGCGAAAGTAAAAGCACAAGTTTCATTCTCAGTGTTAACGATTTATTCGTACCAGAGAAATCGGATTTTATATGAAAAAATTTGCAATCAATGTTCTTTCTCATAGAATGCGAATGAATTGTAAACTATTTATTGTGGGGTTTCTAATTTTTACAATGTTGTTGGTAATTTCCTAGAAACTTTTGCTTAGAAACATGTTTAAATTATTAACAAAAATTTATACAAATTACAACTCCTACAATAAGTTGCGAATTGAATAATTAGGTTGCGAGTTGGTGCCTATTTTCAAGATTTATAAAAAAATGGGAGCTCAAAAAAAAAGCTTATAAAACCAAAGAGTATAAATTTCAGACACCAAGTTAAGTTAACGGTATGCTACAAAAGTTTCAAGGCTCGAAAAGTCTGTACGCTTTTATATTTTCTGTGAATACATGAGGGTATGAATAATAATATGCTGAATTATTGTTATGTATAAAAAGATATTCACCCTTATCGTGAATATTTTTTCCCTGGAACTATTTCCCTTTTCCCTGATATTTCAATCGTAAATAATTCCCACGAAAAAACAAATTCCCCTTAACACAAATAATATATTTCAGGGCGATTTGTCCACTTTTACTGGCTTTCATTCACTTAATTTTTGTAGGTGAATAGATAAATCATTTGATTTCAACATTTTCCTTCTAATTGTATTCTGAAGTTTACAAATATCTCTTTTCAGGAAAAGTTTAGTAAATAGTGTTCATTATCCTTAATGCTAACTCCCAGCAAAACCTTTTTGGACTGACTATGAATATTTTTGGTACACAATTATTGGTACACAAAAATTGGCAATTTAGGATTCAAATCCGTGTATTTTTGAAATTGTTTTTTTTATTAAAAGTTTTAATAGAATCTGCGTTAAGTAATAGATAGTTAAATAAAATACACATAATATATAAAAAATAATATATAGTTTATTCTTTTCTATTTTTTATCAGCGCTAATAAAAACAAAAGGAAGAAATCTGTGAAAAAAATTGTTATACACGTAGCAAATAGTCCTCGTATCAGGAAGTTATTTTTAAAAATATTATATTTTCAAAATTACAACAATATTTCGTATATGAGTACTTCATAAATGTGTAAGTACATATATACTGTATATATTTTTGTGTTTTCTCATTACAGTTCACCCAGCTAACATTTGTAAGATTATTTGACGTGCGCGATCATTTCGCGAATCTTTTTTTAATCGTCCAGAGTTTCTCCCGTGTTACTGAACTTATGCGATAGGAATACTATATCGCGGACGATTAATTTAATCACCCACTCCGATCGCGTTTTTTCAACGTTCATAATAGTGTGTAAATGTATAAAACCAAAAATAGGTATTGTTGTTTAGTTATATGTTTAAGTGCGAATATGTGTATGAAGGCAGACTAAAGATTTCTAAAAAATTTTAATTCTTAGCTTTTTTTTTTAATTTATTAATCGAGATTGCTTCGATATCTTTTTTCAAGGATTTTCAAAAACAAAAGGTTTTTATGTTTTTTATTTAAAAGTTTACAAAATCGAAATTTTAGATATAATATGAGCTTTTGTTAACATTTTGGGCGGATATAAAGTTTAATATGGGTCAAAAGAATAAAAGTATTCATGGTTAGCCCCCATAATATGCTAAATAGTGTACTAGACTATTATACCGTTTTCGTTTCTAAAAAAAGTTAAAATTTTTTTTACTTTTTATAAAAAAATTGCTAAAAATTTTGCCTCGTAAGTGATGTTACAATATTTTTTTATTAAAGTTGCTATTTTAAAAAATCATTGTATTAGAAATTCTCAATAAAAAAGGCTAAAAATTTTGAACTATTTTAGAAAAGTAAGCGAACCGCAGGTTTGATTCCTTCCAAGGCAAGCCAAAGAGGCTTAAGCAGTTTGTGTTATGAAAAGCAACAGGAGAAACGGATTGCGTTAAGTCTTTTCTTATAAATCAGTTTGTAAAAAAATTCTTAAGAACTTTTGGATTATGTTTCCAGGACATATCTTTATTTAATATTCCCAATAAAAATTCTTTGAAAGAGATACGAAGTACTAACGTTAAATTTAATAAAAATGCTGAAACATTAATAACAAGACGTTTCAAAATGTCTTTATGCCTTTTTACATATTTAGAATATGACAGTCACTTGCTGCGGCTTAATGTTGGCCACAAAAATATACGAAATTACGATATATAAAATAAAAAATCATCTTCTGATCAGAACTTAGATGTAAAGCAGGTTGTTTATTTCCGTTGCAAAATCATTTGTATGAGTTCAATAAAGTATCAAAATATTCTCTTAAATGGGGTAATATGCTTTATACATTCAAAAACTTACACAAAATATGCCAAAATTATGCACTAATATAAAATATTTTAGCTCCGCCTCCATAGGATGCACAAGAAAAAATATGCTTCCCTGTTTAGAATGTAACACGTGATCGTATGAGTAATAATATTTTTAGTTATTTTTCTTCATATTAAAATATGTTGTTTTAAAAACCTGAGTTTGTAGGTAGAACAAGAACCAAGAAAAAAGGATTGCGCACTCAGCCGTAAAAAAAAATTCTACTGCGCATCTACGTCATAATAGAATACAAATGAATGTTTGTTGTAAAAAGTGTAAGAGATTTTTGACGAAAAACTGGAAATAACTAAATAACTTCTAAACGAGTGCATCATTTTGAAGAAATTTTTAAATAGACAGAAAAGAGATGCAGTCGAGTAAAACTTTTGAGTTTGGGCTTCAGGCTATTTGAGGAAGAGCTTTTTCGGACTACCAAATTTTTATATTTCAGCTTGCTATCCATACACAAATCTACTTTTGTTTACAACACATATTCTATGGATACGTCACAACACAACAGAAGCAACAAAACAAAATAACGGACCTGCGCAATCTTGCTTTCTTGATACATGTATACAGACAATTTAACAAAATTTTGTTAGCTTTTACTCTATCAATAAATATTAAAAAGAGGTATTTTTGGCTCAAGTTCAAATCTGATTTTACCAAGCTCTTTTCAATTTAAGAAATTTTTGATAACTTAAAATTATTTTTATTAAGAAAGTAAATGTTCTAAATTTATTCATCAGACTAACAGAGACCATCAGTTCTGATTTGGAGTTCACTACATCATCTCATTAGCGTTTTTTTTTTCGATTTTACCACTTATGACCATTATTGACTTCACTTGCAAACATTAACAGTTCCAATTTCACCGTCAAACTTTAAAAATCGAGCAAACTGCACTGATAAAATTGCGTAGCAACCTCGAAATCTGTTCTGCTAATCTGATGAATAAACGTTCCAATATTAAACGGTTAAACTTACATAAATTAATCAAAATTATTTCAATTGTCATGATTTTTAGTAGTTTATCGTTCTATTAAAAAAATATTAAAATATATAGGAATCATCTAGGTTGTATTTGAATGCCTACGTGTAGAGGGCAGCCGCGTAAACCATTAAAAAAGTTAAATTTACGAAGATAAAAATCATTCCCGACAATTTTACGCAATTTATTTAAACAAATTTCGTAAAGTATAACATTTTGTGTACACCAGCTTTAAGAAAAGACATATGCATTTATTAATGTCTCGCCTTAAACAAAATTTTTAGACCACCGTCGTTTTAACATGCTTATAAATTTTTTCCTGAAAAGAGAACGTCTTAAGCACATCAGAGTGATTGTCGTTGTTGATGTTGATGTTGCTGTTGTAGCTGATGGTATTGTTATGATGACATGAAATGCAATTCAATTTCACAAACATTGGCGTTCAATAAAGTGTCCTTTTATAGCATACCATACCCTTATACTTACTAACTTATACACCCACTGATGCTTTTTTCTCATACTGTACATATGTAGTATTTGTGTTCATCAATAAACGTAATTGCTGCTCCTTATCTCTTTATACTAAAAGTGATTGCATGACATTCTCTGCCATTGAAAATATTGTGCTTTTTCCTTAGTGCAAATAGGACTGGCACTCTTTTATATTTTATTTTTCATTGTTAAATGTACGAGTACTAGTTGTTAATAATTTTCTAAATCCATCTACTTGTATGATTTTTCCTGTACGTTTTCCCGCACGTCCGCCATTCAATTTTAGCTTGAAAGATTATTTTGCCTGATAATAGAAGCAACAGCACTTGGGAATCTTATATGCATGAATGAATAACTGACTGCATGCAATTGTATATTTTTGTATGCTTTTGTGTATTCAGTCTATGTGAACTGGAGGAGAACAAAAGCATTTGCAATTTTCTAAATTTGATATGAGCAATTTTCATGTGAGAGATGTTGCTGTGCTACAAGTGGAATTGTAAGAACATAAACTTTATTTTATTAAATTACTTCAATGTTAAATGCAAAAAATGTAAAGCAATTAAAGAACTATAAAACCATTAGTAAAATAAAACTTTAAAGAGTAAAATTGTCACGTTACACAAGTCACTTGAAAATTTGCTTATTATTTGTCAAAGTGCTACAATAACGTCATCTACAAAAATTTTATTTCATGTTGCGACTTAAAAAACTTTGAAGTTTTTAAGGAGAACATTTAAAAAATATATATTTATTGAAATACTATATTCTATTCTAAATTCTTTATATTGGCGTTTCATGTAAGGGCACAAACTGGACTTTTTTTTGCCATTTTTTCATATCCGTTAATCTTAAAAGGGTGCGGATATGATAGTCCACTTACAAAGTCTAATCATTCACTATGATTTAAACATTCAACAAAACTTTCGTAATGTGTTATTAAATAATCTACACTAAAATCAAGATTTTATGCTTGAAATCAATTCATTTCAGTTTCAAAAGACTGTTAAGCGCAAAAATTCTTAATCTAGAATAATATCTAGATATATATTAAGATTGTAATCTTGAACAAATTCTCGTTTTAAGATCGTATTAAGATTTTGTTGTTAATAAAAATCTCAATCTAAGATCAAATTCTTAAAATTTAATAATATAATATTGGAAAACCCCTTATTTAGAGACCGAATTATATTAAGATTAAGTTCTTATTAGAACTGCTAAATCAAGAATAAATAAATGTTTTAAGTTTTTTATATCAATGAATTCTTGAAAATAATCTTACTAGTTTTTAGCCAAATTCCAATGCTGAAATAAAACAATTTTTTTTTATGTTTTAAGTTTTCATTTATTTAAATATAAAATGCAATGATAATGTAATATCGTTAGAGTTTTTCAACCATTCACATGATTTCATTTGATGGCTCTGAAAACTTCATCTTCGTCTATTGCAAACTAAAATTTAACTTATTAACGGTGTCACTCATTTTTTATTTATTTTATTACCTCTTTCAGTTTCCAAGCAAACGATTTTTTACGAAACTCTATTCTTAGTTCCAGTGGGGAAATTGCTTCTTTTATATCTTTTATCTTTTTATACGGCAAACTTTTAAAAGTCCTTGCAAATAAATTTAATGTCCAGTATGAATGTAAACAATTTTTTATTTGCACATAGCGCTTTAAAACAGTCATTATTCCAAATATTCCATACTCTCCAGCATTTTCCATAACCATTGGTTCTGAGATCAAGCTATTATCCATTTTGTTTACCTAATTTTTTGGATTAATTATTCATCAGAGAGAGAGAGAGTGACTCTCCCTTATCAACCTGGTTCCTGATTACATGATTTTTGTATGAGATGTGCCACTTGGTAGGTCTCGCACAATCAGCTTTTTTTTAATAATGCTAGAAGCATAAACAGAATGTCTTTTTTATACGCATTCTTTAAGTATCGTGGATGTACAGAAATCATAAATTTTTGCTAGCTTTTATATTAATCTTCACATATGCGTGTACAGATATGTATGTATATACATTCCTCAAAAGCTGTTTTTATAGCAGTATAAATATATATTTTCTTAAGAATATATACATATGTATGTACATTTTAGTTTTTCTAATAATTTTGCGCTCAATTTGGTTTACCAGAGAATAAAAGAATTAAAAGTATTTTCAACAGAGTACCACTTCTCGTTACAAAACTCATATATCAACTAATCCACGCTGCTCAATTATTCTCGTCAAAAACATCCTGAAAAAATTAAGTCAAGAAATAAATGTCACTGGAATATGTATGGGATCCTCACTCGCTTACGTTATTGATTCCTCGTAAGCGAGAGAGGATGCAGGTGATATAAAAAAAGAAAAATATATGTACTTCATGCAAGTGGTTGTCTTTCATTAACAGCATCCACGGCTGCTCTGCAGCGAAGCACATTTAGGAGGCATGCCGGTACCAAATTTACTTTTGCTGGGTAATTAGTGTTTATGTTTTGTTTCATTACAAACTAGTTGTATTTTAAAGTTTCTATAAATTATTTTTTCCATATTTCTGGAATCTGGCAGTAAACATTTTTATAGTTATCTTCATTCGCTGCTTATTATGTATTTGGTGGTGTTGATGTTAATGGTTTTCCTAATCATGTTTTTACCTTCTATTCTGTTGGGTTGCCAGAGGTGTTTATTGCTTTTTGTCTGATTAATACAAATACGGTACAACTTGATGGGTTCTCCTATAAGGTCATCAAACTTCTGATTTCAGTTATTGGTAATATTTGCTGCATTTGATTAGTACTATAATGACAACTTATATATTTCCATTGCTGTGAAAGCTGAGCTGGGGGGTCGATTCTGCTTCTGCGAAACTGCGAAATGAAAAGTGTTTTCTTATTTTCATAGAGTTTCTGATTCTCGTTTAGTGAAAAAAATAATAAATAAATTAAAATGTTTTCATATGAAAAGAACAAGTGGAATGAAAGAAATTGTTTTCACAATTTCACAGTCAGTAATTTGATTCTTGTTCTGTGTAACAGTACAAAGAAGTGTCAAAAACTTTTTATTTCCGTGAATAAATAGGAAAACCATCGAGAGGCAAGCATGCAAGCAGGAACCAAAAAGAGTTTTTAATCAATTATTTAGAGGAAAATATGGACATTGCCAACGATAAGTAATATTTGAAAAAACTAATAACAATAATCTTCTAAAAATATGCATGTTTACACGAAATGGCGGAATACATAATTCTTAACAACTCCCTCACCATATTGAATGAAAGGGCTTGACTAGTAGAACAGAGTACACATTAAAAGAAATTGCATATAAAATATGGCCGCCAACATAATGGCGTATTACAAATTTTTTTTTCACAACTTATTATATCAAATGAAAGGGTTTGACTCGTAGAATACTGTACGACAAATTTTTTTAATAATCTCGATTAATAATTTTATTAATTACCTAATTAAGATTTTATTTTCCGTTTTGCCTTATTAAATACTTTCATTGTCACCCAAAGGGCGTCTACTTGTATAAAAGTTGTAAAGAAAATAAAATAGATTCATATCAAATATAATTTGTTTGTTAGGATTTTTTAATAAGTTTCAAAGCCTACTATGGTTATACTTTTGTAATTTTTGTAATTCTCATTGAGTTCTTAAAAGTTTTTGTATAAGATAAGAGGTTTGAAACATTTCAAAATACAGTTTAAGGTCTACTCATGATTTGGTTTTAGCACCAATGAAATGCATGTGTATAGACTAGCTAAAAAAACCCACAACAAACAAAAATTTTGGAAAATCTTTGAAAAAAGATATCGAGGCAATCTCGATTAATAAATTTAATAATTATAAAGTATAAAAACATAAAAATAAAATAAGTATAAAAAATTTTGAAGTTAAACAGTTTTATTGAAAAAAGTATAATATACTAAACGCTAAAGGCCGATGCACATAGAATCCGTCGTACGTTATACATTGCCTTTTTCAACTGACATTAAAGTATCGGCAGAGGAGGTTGACACAATCAGTACTTTGTTAACGGACATTAAATCAGCTTCATTTAATTAGAGTACATATATTTTCAATAGAAGTAGAGGATATTCTGTTGTTTTTTTTTAATTTTTATTTAATTTAATTTTGTCACCATACAATACAAAAAGCTTAATAAAAACAAAAAAAATGATATTTTTCAAAGTACTCAACGTATGTTAAAAGTTGCCCAAATTTAGTACTTTGCGTTGACGGAGACGTACCGAATGTGACAAAGCTCATAAGAAAACCTGTATTTTAACTTAGTTGTCAGTTTAAAAAAGCAATGTATAACGTACGACGGACTCTATGTCGCTCGGCCTTAAAAAATAATTAAAGCAATCTAAAGCTACGTTTAGACGATATGTTGAATCAGCATATTTATGCTGAAAAATTTGTTACAAGTGCTTGCATATCGTGTAAACGCAAAATTTTTTCAGCATACATATTTTTAACAGCATTTCCTAACACTTTCTGCATATACTGACAGATATGTTATTTGTTAAAAGGCGTATGCAAGCTTTTCAGCATATGCCAAATTCGTATGTATATGTGCCTCATGCTTAAGCCCAATCATTGGGAAAATTGAAATGTTTAATATCATTTAAAAGTCAACGGAACAATAAAAAATAGAAAGAGTCACCCACACTGCAAAAAACGCGGAATTCTGCAAAAAGTTGCAAAATTTAGAAAAAGAATTTGTTCTTAATTTATCTCGATTTTGTACATGGTAAGTTTTGCAATAGCTAGTGATATTTCCTCTGACGACATCAATTATAGTGTATTTTTATTTTTTATTTATATTAAAAAATTTAATTGCAAAAATTATACGTATAAGTGTATAAGTTGAATAATAATTAAAAAGTGCTGCCAAACTCACTAAATTCGCAAGCAAATATTTATACGACTCAGCATATGTACCACCAAATAAACTTCAACACAAAAATCCTATGCTAACTCTTATGTTGACATTTCATTTGCTGACATATGCTGACATAAAAAAATTTGCCACTTTCAACATATCATGAAGACGCCAAACATATTGAATATGCTGATAGAGGCATTTGTTATTATTTTCAATCATATGAGTGTTAGCATACATATGCTGATGCAACATATCGTGTAAACTTAGACAAAAATATAAATTCGGGGGCGCGTGAAATTTTGTTTTGTCTGCTCAATGCATTCGACTTTTACATTTCTTAACATAGATACAAAAGTTTCACGGCTACAATTGAATGAAACACTTTTTCATTACAGCAACGGGAATCACAATTTGTGTAATTGTGAAATGATAATATGAAAAGCTCATATAAAAACGAAAATGAAAAGATTGTTTTTCATTCCACAGTTTCACAGAACCAGAGTCAATCCCCTGGTTAATAAGATCTATTATCTTGGAATGATTCTTGATTCGAATTTGATTTTGAGGTTCATATTAACTCCGTTGTATCTACGGTAATATTTAATCTGCGTTAACTGTAAAGTTTTGATGTGATGCTGCTCTTTTATGTTAAGAAACGTTTCATTTGTGGTATCATAATATCTGTACTCTTATGGACTGGAGGTATACTCTGTTACTTTTGGCTATGCATCGAGGAAGTTGAAGCTAGTATACGATATTTATATTCTCTTCTTAATTACTGCAGCATGTGCTGGAATTTGTTTCTGTATTATAGGCATTTTCTTCTTTATAAATTTTTAAAGAGTTATTATTTGCAAACGAATAGACATTTGGTAAAGTTATTTGAGTTCTATAGATCGACTAGAAATAGGCAATTAAGAATACCTAGTTTGACTGAAGATTTGGAGCATACATTCTATGTATGGGTACCACGAGATTACAATATTTTTCCGAACTCCTCGGAAGCGTGTAGTGTAGTGTTGTGAAATCAGTAGATTTCTAGAAGTAACTTATTGCAATAATTATTTATTGCTCCATTGCTTTTATTTGCTTTTTAATTTCTAAAATATTTTTTATCTCAATTTCTATTTTCCGAAGTGGGTCCTATGGTTGGTGTTTTCTTTTTCTGTTTTCTTAATTTTGAGGAAAGGGTTTATGTATTTACTTTTGGTTTTCTTCTCGTCTGAGAATGTATTTGGTTTTTCATTGGGTGTTTCTATTTGGTAATAGCTTTAATTTATTTAAAAAATGCTTTGTATTTTTATTGGAAGTTAAGCTATTACACATACAAATTTCCTTTAAAATGTTTATATCAAATGTTTACATAAAATGATTTTTTATACATATTGAGGTTTTTCATTTTGTTGGTTGAAATTTGTAACCGTCTATGGCCTATTTGGGGTAGGTTATTGTGAAGAAATAAGTCTAGCATGAAAAATGTTTAATCGACAACGCTAATGGTTTCACATAAAGTCATATGAATTCATTAAAGCCCTAAGTTACATTGAACAAGTTTCTCTAATATGAAAAGTTAACCAAAATTTTTCAAAATTTTTCATTTTAAGCTTATTTCTTATTAAGCAATTAACACAAATTTAATATGTAAAATTTTCCAGTGACATGTATTTTTATATGCTGGATAGTAATCAATCAAGAAGTCGATTTTGATTTTTTTGTAACTTAGGACTTTTTTGAAATTATATGACTATATATTCGCGTTCGTCTAGCTGTCTTAACTTTGATGTTCTTATCATCTTTAAAAATACGCACATTTAATATTCAAATTTAAATATTACAAGAAAACAAATATCTCCTGTTAAATAGAAAAAAAACACAAACTCCACTGTACTTCTTGTTTATTTTATAAAAATAAATTGCTTTTATAAAGAAAAATCTGATAAAAATTATGGTTTAAAACGAGTGGAAAAATCAGATAATATATTGCTTCAACTAAATGAAGAAAGAGTAACTCTTGTAATAAAATTCTTTGGTAACATGATATAATTTAAAATAAAAAATTGTTTTGTAAATTTCGCAACAAGTTTACAAAACAAAAAATACGCCAACAACAACAACAACAAGCCAAGTTTATCACTCCTTTATTATTAACTGATGATGATGTTGACGGTAATCGAGGGAATATTATAATAATAAAATGATGTTAAAATAAAATTGAAATAAAAATTTAAATTTGTTTATTTTTCTTTTATGAGGCACTATTAGATGGAAACATCTTAGAGAAAATCACGCATATGCTTTTATACACACGCTTAGCAGTGATTTATATTTACTAACTATGAAGCCTTTTTCAATAAGAGTTTGCGTATCATTTTTCACTTTCATATTGCTTTTATCATGTTGCAAATGTCAAATTTACTTTTCAATATGATTTTTACTTTAGCATATTTTTTTTGTTTAGCAGAATTTCATTTCTTTTAGATATTTTGATATAAAAAGTACTATTAAAATTCTTAGTCTATTTATGTAAAAATTTCATATGATGAATCTAATATAAATTTATAGATTTGTATTATGTTTAAACGTTTTAACTTATGTTTAAAGATATGAAATTTTTAATAAAATTAATTAACATATAAAAAACATATTTATGTATTTTTTTGTAAATAAGAAATATGACATTTTTAAATAATATTCTATCATAGATATTATTGCCATATTCATAGTAATTTATCAAAGGATTGTAACAGGTTTATAAGACACATTCTATCATAGATATTTACTTCCTTATTCATAGCAATTTATCAAAGGATTACTACATGTTTATAAAAAACAATTTCCATACAAAATCTTCTTTATGAACCTTCTGCAAAGCAAAAATTCGTAATTTTCTTCACTGATACCATATTTAGGCTGTAAATAAAGAATTCAAGTTTAATTACAGTCGGGAAGCTCTAAAAACATCCACATGTCTCTGTACTGATAACCTTTACTTCCTTTAACTTATTTGCTCTATTTTCTTTAATCGATTATAATGTTGAGAACAAACATAATCGCTTTCAGGATCTAACAAGAGCGTCTTACAATTAAAATCTGAGTACCTTAACTTTACCTTTAAGTGATATGTTTATGTTATTAAATATTAATAAATTTTTTCAAATTTTTTTAAATTAAAATTATAACAAAATAATACCTATAATAAGAGCACTAGCAGCTAAAACCATTATTAAATAACAAAGGGATATTTCAGTTTTTAATTAAAAAAATAGAGTTCGTGCATTTCTTCATTGCAAACACAACGATGACACTTTTACATTGCACAAATAATGTAAGCTAAATGAATTTATTAGGAAACTTTCCCTAAGCATATACGGGGCTAAGCAAATAAATAGATTTTAGAAATGAATTAATCTTTCAAACTATGGTTATGCTGAAATCTGATAAGTTCAGACGGATTTTAATATCCAAATTATTTTTGGAAATTTTTGACTCGACATACCTATTTTAAGATCTTGATCCTTAAAATAATTTAATATATATATTGATACTCAAATTTAATGTGCTTTGCTATGATCGTTAGAAAAATATTTTGTTTAAATTAATGCTCTTATTGCGAAAACAAAAAGAAATCCACATTTAAAGCTGTTGTAAAAGTGATTCGTTGTGGTTTATACTCTTCTGCATTCAATTGCATTTAAGGATTTTATGCGCACACAAACAAGTACACAATCATTACAAGGGATACCGGCACAAACCACACATTGACACGCACACACACACATATACTATATATATGTATATATGTATATATACTATATGTAAGCATAAGTATAAATGCATGTACACACACATACACTTATACACAAACACACACATATATATTGTCAAAAGTTAAGTGTTGGTAAAAAGTAAAATACAACATTTGCTGGAACAATTGCATGCACATACAGAGTAAAATAAAACAGTTGCTCTTACTAATACCAACACACACGAACGCCTACAGTTACACAATCATACACAAACACAGCTTAGTTAAGTTAAACTACTAAATGCACACAGTGTAACGTTGTAGTTGTTTTTATTATTTTCTATTTTTTATTTTTTTAACTTCTTCAGTACATTTGCGATCTTTTGTTGTTGCAGTTTTTTATTCTGTTGTTCTGTAAATTGTTGTTGGTTCTGCTAAACTGGTTAGTTAAATAGTTTACATACAATTGTTCACTTACAGTTTACAAAAGACATAAAACCAATTCAAAAAAAACTGCAAAAAAAGAGCTAAACATTCATACTTTGCTCTTGTGTTCAAAAGCTAAAGGCTACTCTTCCATTTTTCGATTTTGTTGTTGGTTTTTAAAGCACCCACCACATATAGAAACATTTATACATTTATTCACATACACGTGAACATTCGAAATAGAAATTAAAGCCATAAAATTCACAGAAGTATTTGTAGGAAATATGAGGAATCACAAGAGTGAAATCTGTATAGGAACTAAATATAATGATGCAAGAAATATTAATTACGGGAAGTGGCAGTAAAGAAGTGACCTATTGCAATTTGGTCAACTCTAGAAATTTAAATACACCTATCAAATCAAAAGTTATCGCAACAAAATATTTTAGACTTCATAGACAAATAGCAATTATTAATTAACTCAGTAAAAAAATACCTTTCAAAGAAGTCTAAAAGATCTATCTATCGATTGAAGTTTGTATCATTTATATTTTATTAATTAATAACTATCGTCCATAATAGTTGCAACATGGGTTACTCGTATTTTCTATTTAAGCACAAAATTTATATTTGTTTGCCGAGGCACATAGAATCCATCGTACGTTACACTTTGCTTTTCTTAATTGTCATTAAAGTAACGACGGAAGAGGTTATCACTAGAAGTACTTTATTGACGGATATTAAGTAAACTTTTTTTCATTGTAATTTAATTGGCCGAATTTTGTCTAACAATGCATCAAGATACGCATTTAAACTAAGAGATGAGGTAATGCGATACATCTTCTCACATCCTCTTTAAATTACAACTTCTTACTAAAAATGCAATATTTATAGATTTAATCTTTTAGTTTATTACAAAGTAACGTTAAAAATAATATACAAATTTACTTTGCCCAATTATTTATATACATATGTATCTGTATACATATGTACAAGGTTTGATAGGAATCGGTTATGTGGAAGTAGTTGAAGAAAAACATTTACTTTATGGTTTGGCATTTAAAATTTGCATTTTTAGCCTATCCGATTAGTCCTCCTCCATATACTTAAGCAAATACGAGCCCAAAAACTTTAAAAATCTGCGTTACGGCTTTTTTTGCACCTTTCACAATCCACAAAGCTTTTATGAGGTATTTCTGCCTCTGTTAAGCCATTATTGGAGTGTTCATCGAAATAAAACCTGGATGGCATTCTAGACGTATTCAATAAGCAGGAATTTGATTCTTCTAACATATCAATTTCGTCCATTTTCACCAATGTTTGCTGTTCCGATGGAGCCCATTGCATATTGGAAAACGTTGTGGAAGAAAAAAATTATTTGAAAAGGACATACCTTTAAATAGTTGTTTATAGTTTTTAAGTTTAAAATGTACATGGACTTCTTTGAGGATATAAAAGTGGATGTTTTTGGGTATTTTTTGTCAACAGAAAAAAATATTTAACAAATTTGTTAAAGCAGAGATTTGAACTCCAAATAATGCCAAAAAATCCACCCCATCTGACATACATAATTTAGCAAAGCACAATATTTGGGAAAAAAAACACAACAGCACAAATTATTTGCTTTGACTTGACACAGAAAAAAGATCAACCAACCTTCGCGGTTCAACGTGCTTTTGCAAGAACCACACTGCATCCATGTAGCACAACCAACGGTTTTCTTCCGCGGCAGCTCCAGATTTCGGCTTCGTCGACACCATTTCTCGTACGTATCTAGCGCGAAGAGATCTCCAACGACTTTGAAAATGTTCAACTAAAAATTTGTTAAATTTTAAAGCGGAAATTTAATGTAAGAGAACATTGATCACATATTGCGCCTGTAGTAGTAGCTATAGAAGCCCACGACTTCTCCTTCTTCAGCTTGTTGCGTTACTCCTGCTTACTCTTGTTAAACAAGCAAGCAAACATTTGAACAGCTTCAATAAGCTTGTTCTCCATTTTATAGACTTATTTTATAAATTTGTTACTCGATATCTTCAAATAATAAATTTAAAAAATCCTCAACAAAAAAACTTTGAAATTTATTATAATATTTTTGTCAAACTGTCAAGCTACTCAACGTACGTTAAAAGTTGCTCAACTTTAGTACTTTGCGTTGATGGAGACGTACTGAATGTGACAAAGCTCATAAGAAAAACTGTATTTAATTTCGTTGTCAGTTGAAAAAAGCAACGTATAACATACGATGGATTCTATGTGCCTCGGCCTTAATAAACTTATGACCAGAAACCCTGCAAATTAGTATACATCAATACATACAGACTCATATTTACCAGATCGACCAACTTTTTGAAAATTAAATAAAATGAACTAGATATTAGTTCTTCGGGAACATTCTGGCTTTATTAGAAATATCGATTTCTCCCATTATTAACGGAACACTATATCACTCATGTTTTATAAGACTCCGTTGAAAATGTTTGGTTCTATCTAATGAATGGCTTACACGATATTAGCTTTAAGGATGTGGATCGTTTTAAGATTATTCACATATCGATCGCAGAAAAACAAGTCTAAAGGAGTCATATCACAGCTCTGAGGCGGCTGTATGACATCGCTCGACCGGCTGATAACAAAATTATCGAACTAAGTACGCAAAAGATCGATTGTTCGATGAGCTGTGTGATATGGTTCTCCATTCTGCTGAAACAAGAGATTATTCAAGTCGATATCCTTTATTTCATGCCATAACCAGCACGTAGAGCAGCTTTGTAGCGGTCACAATGGACTGAGATGTCGTTTCCAGCAACGTTCTACCTTCTTAGATTTAGTAGCACAATTTCACCTACATTCTCAACAGTGCACTCCGTACGACGGCGGAGACCATGATCACTGTCCACGAATATGTCTTCCGAACTTTTTTCACAAGCTTGCGTACAGCATTCGTGGAATGTGCCTGGGTTGGGCAATACATCACTCACTTTGAAAATAAGTTTGCAATATTTCCCACCGTTTGTTAATCGTAAACCGACTCAATTTGATCATCGAAGGTATGTTACAGACCGATAATAAATATTTCGGGCAGAAAAAGCATTACAGTGCCATAATAATATCTGATTTAAAAAAACGTGAATTTGGACCACTTTATGAATCTTATGTACTATACAGAAAAAAACGCTGTACCGAATAAAAGTACAGTGTGTCCGCCGGGAAGGTATACTACTTTGTTTGTTTAAAATTTTTGATTAAATGGAAGAGAATAGATCTTATATTGATAAATGTTTTATATAATGTCAGCAATTACGTATGGAATACAATATCAATGTCCACCTCTTTTAGCCTTACAAATGCGAGCCCTTTTGAGCACATTTTTAATTACATTCTTACACATTTCACGCGGTATTACATTAATTTCATCACGAATATATTGTTTGCGTTGCTCAAGCGTTAATGGTTTGTTTGCATAAACATTGCTTTTCATATATCCCCACAAAACGAAGACCGGCGCAGTCAAATCAGGCGACCGTGGAGGCCAATCAACATCACCGTTTCTTGAAATAACTTGTTGTGAAAAGAGGTCTCGCAGTAATTCCATTGTAATCCTGGCTGTATGCAATTTGGCACCGTCTTGTTGATACCACATGTTAATCAATCCTAAAGCAGTTGTGGCGTTAAAAAGTTTTCAATCATATCACGATATCGCTCCCCATTTACAGTTACCGTTACGCCGTTTTCATTTTCAATGAAGTATGTTCCAATGATTCCTCCTGACCAAATTGCACACCAGACAATCACTTTTGAGGAATGCAAAGGTGACTGGCGGCGTAGATGGTCTTGTAGAAGAAGCTCTTGTGGCAACTGAATCCTAAATGGAAACAAATGCAAATCGTTATGCAATATCGTGGCCAAAGTTGTTCTTTGAAGACCCAGCTGCTGAGCACGGCGTCGAATCGAGGTTGATGGATTGTTTTGAACATTTTATCCGAGTAATCGATGATTGCTTTCGATAAAATGTTTTAACGATTAAAACACGTTGGTTTATCGAACATTCTTCCACAATAAATTTGCCTCGTGTCTATTTGACAATCACGTTAAAAATCTTGAATCAACTAAAAAATTAAATTGCTTAATACCAAAATTTAAGTACGGATTAAAATAAATCTTGCTGTAATTGATTTTAGTAAATCTGGGATTACCGTACTTTTAGCCCCGCTTGGTATTGATTTAAGTACGGATGGATTGTTTTTTCTTTTGAATGTAGATAAGCTTTATATAGAAGTGTATTCTTATTTGGTTAATATTAAAAGGAATATCAGATCCACAGACTCCATCCGAATTTTAGGATGATTGTGACATGAGATTAAAACAGCGTGGAGCAATGGGTTAATTTAACGTAAATTAGTGATGGTAAAATTTGAATATTGATCGTGGTGAAGTTGTGTTTGCTTTAAAAACAACGAATAATACCTTCCACAATACAAATACCTCTCGTATCCTTTTTCGAGTCATAATTTGTATAAATACAAATTTGAACCGAGCCAACTAAACAGTCGCGGTTACACCGAAACACACATGCACACTGATAATGGGAGTGTAGCGGCTCTCGAAAAACAAAGTTGTTTCTGTTTTGCCGTGTAAGTTGAAATTAATTAATTGTAAATTGTTCCCTTGTTCCTTTGGAATATTGTCACATGTCCAACTTTTTCTGACTAAGAATGCTACGAACTTTAGCCAAAATAATAATCACTTTCGATTAAAAAGCACTTACAGCCAATTTGTTCGATAAATAGTCAAATTAAAATAAATATTGGATTTCGTTTGATCGAAAGAAGGTAATTTTGGACACTTGTATGTTTATATTTAATTATAATATTATTTTTGCATGGTAAAATACAATTTTTTTTATAATGAGAAATACCACCTCAGAAAATTAATTCCTACGAACCATTTCGATGCGTTACTTTATATCAAAGTATATTGTGAAAGGTATATTCGGGAAGGTATAGTGTAGAGAAGATATATGGTGAATGTGAGAAAGCTTAACTTATTCTTTTACAACTCTGCTATTGCACGTTTAGTTAATTATTTCTTTATAATAGTTTTGCTGGTGTCAAGTGGGGGCATTAATTTTTTTAAGCTGTACAGCCATGTGGTACACTAGCATACACCAGTATCAATTGCTGCCACTACTGTTCAGTGACCAGTGCTATTCCTTCGTCACTTAAACAGTCCAACCACAACAAAATCAATGGCACACTAACGCACTGAAACTGAAACGATCTCAGTCATCACTGCAAGCAAGTGTTGCTGATAGAGAGATGAATAAATTTTGATTCGCTTTTTAGAAAATTCTCTAAGTATTATTAATATAACATCATCAAAAGCCAAAAAGAAGTACCAATTGATATATACTTTATTTGCACGTCATGAACCTTTCGTTTTAAGAATTCATTGCGCTTTTTTCACTTTACAAAGTTTTGGGTCTCTTATAAACTAATTGTTTTTCTATATGTTGCAATTTCACAATTTCTCAGTCCTTACTTCCACTCCTTGTAGTACAAGTAGAAATATTATAAAGCAAACCAAAGTTAATGTAATAAAAAACAATTGTTTTGCGTTCGATTTGCTAAATTCATTTAAAAACATTTAGTTCTGATTTTACTCTAATTCCCAACATTTTTCTTTTATTTCTTGGTCCGTTACGGTTTATTGCAAACAAAAAATAAAAGTTTTTAGAAAAAAAAACATTTGCCGGGTTATAATTTTTAATGTGGTTAAGAAAAAAAACAAAACAAAATACGGTAGTTAAATTCAAAATAATAAAATAAAATAAAAATCAGGTTTGGTACAGAAACCTATTTAAAATCAGAAAGGGGAAAACATAGAAAAATATTAAAAGCAAGATGGAAGTTATTCAATCATTTGTATGCTTTCTTCTTATTTTCTAAAATTAAACAGAATATAAAAAATATATATTTAAAAAAATGTTGTTTGACTATCAAACGTACTTATTAAATAATAAATTTTTTAACAGAGTTCAAGAAATTTGCACTCATGAAGAGTGTACATTTCTGATAATTTTCTTAAGTTAAATTTTTGAAATTTCTTTTTCACACTCCATAAATGAACGCTTAAAAGCTTTCTGCTTTTTATCACTCGCGAATGGGTACAGCAAAATTTTTTATTTGTTTTTCAAGCACTTATGAAAAGAAGAAGCAAAATAAAAGTTCATGTATGTACTTTTATTTTCATTGTCTATGATTTTGGTAAGATGAAAATATAATGAACGATAGTTTTTAATATTTTTTCTAAATAATATTTATAAAATTTTATTCATAAACAAATTATAATACGTTCCCGCCTCTCAAACATGTATAACTTTTGGTACTTTTTGCAAATATCAAATAGTCCATGGAAAAATTAGAATAATAACGTTTTTACTTTTACGCAAAAAAAGTTTCCGCACCAAATGCGGTGAACTTTGCAGTTAGAATTTTTCATTGGCAGTATTTGAAAATAATTTTTCAGATTTTAGTTACTCCTTCTTTTAACACCGGCAAATAGAATTCATAACGTCAATGCAAGTTTTACTTTAATATCTAGGGAGGTATTGAAATGTATATCATTATAATAAAATTTAAATTCTTTCGCTCGTAGTTTATTGAATTTTTATTGTTATTCATTATTTCTCATACACCCCAATTATGAATAAAAAATTCCCCAGGAGATTTCTCCCTTTTCCCAAAAAGAGGCTGTTCACATAAAATATGCGAAGAATTAATATGTGAACAGCCCTTTTATGGGAAACGGGAGAAATCTACCAGTGAGTTTTTATTCATAATTGGACTGATATTTATTTTTAAAACAAAAATGAATTTAAAACAAGTAAGAGAGATATATTCGGCTGTGCCGAATCTTATATACCCTTCACCGTAGTATGGAGTGACGAAGGAAGTCACAATCACGAAAATTCACGCCCACGAAATACGAAAAAAATAAAAAAAAGAATTTAAATGGAAAAAATTACATTAAAGCAATAAAAATTGCACCCTCACGTGATGGAAGCAAAAAATTATTCACGATCACGCATTATTGGTTCTAATCTCTATTTCATAGTATAGGCTGATTTCATAAACACAGCTTGCAAAGCAACACTGGAAGCGTGAGTTTACAAGGCATTCTAGTGTTGCTTTGTAAACTTACCTTATGGAGTCAGCCATAAATTATGAATTCCGTAACAAATTTGTAACACTTTCTTGCCTAGAGTGCATTATAAAAATATTAACATCCCCTTATTAGCACTTATATAATTTTTCACACATCCAGGAAGTGTTTCAACGTCTTTATCAATAAGCCAGTGGTCTTCGACTAAACAAAGAAATGATTTGAAACGTTAGAAAAGATTTAATAACGACGAAATTCTCCCAAAATTGATTAAAAAAAACGAACTTTTTCAAATAAAAGTAAAAGTAATAAAAATAACTAAAATGTATGAAAAATTAAAAAAAAATTATAAATGGTTGGTCAGGATTTGAAACCGTACCCTACCCGGTGGCACGGTTTCGGGTCCTGAACACAACACAATGCAATTTTTTTTTTTGGTTTTCGATAAATTTTAGTTGTTTTTATTACTTTTACTTTTTATTTGAAAAAGTTTGTTCCACAATCTCATTTATAATATTTTTTTTTAATTTTTGCGTTTTTTCCAATTTTATGAACCATAAAAGGTTTTTTTTTTCAAAAATATCCAATATGTTATCAGATAGAATTTTGCACAGTGATAAAATAGTTATATAATGAATTTAGTAAGTTGTCGACGTTTTTATTTGATATAATATAATATTAATAACAAAAATAAAAATAACTTGACGGTGTAAGAAAAAATATTAAATTATAAAATATAACCCAATATATTAATTCATTATTTTAATTTAATTTTTCTTTGAAACTCGTATGAAGTACGTATGTATGTAAACTAGTGGCATTCTGATAGTTGTCTTTTTAAAATTTTGTTAACTTTTCCATTTACTTATCTGTATTGCAGTTGGACCAGACGATAAAGTTTATGGTTTAATATAACATGTATATTTCTGATATAGAAACACAATGGAATTTCAACCACAATTGATTAAAAAAATACGAATTCGGTAATTCATATTCAGCCTGCTAAGAAAACAGATGAATTTAATTAAAAACATTTTTTATTTAAATCTTCTTCTGCGTTTACTAATTAAGACAGAAAAGTAAATATGAAAAATTACGATAAAATCGCAAACAGAAAGCTTTTTGATCTCAAATCGGCTTATTTTCGTAATATTTCACCATTAATCCGCTATCAATTCCGTAGTGCGTACTATCGACAATACGTTATTCCGCAAAACTATGATTTCTTAGGTGTTTTTAATGAATATAAGACCAGTTGATTTTATATGAATAAGAAGAAATCAATTTTTTATCTCGTAAGATCTTAACTTGTCATTTTGTATATGTTGAATTGGGGAAAATACGAAAATATACAAATAAATAAATAAAATACAAATATGTATGCATATACTATTTTTGGAAATTTTCAACAAACATTCCGATCATAAATCCAAAGTTCATATGTTCATAGGAACTGATTGTTTGAAAAATATTTGATGAATTGCGAACTATTCTTAGAATATATTTTAATTAAGCCCACATTAAATTATTCAATTGGATAATGCAATCTAGAAGCTAAATATAAATTTGTGGAAAGTAGGTATTTACAATACTTTTATTCAAAATACAAATGCATTTTAAATTTTTATTCCAAATACAAAATAGTTTTTAATAAAAGTTTAATTTTCACAATGGAAATGATATTTTTTAAGTTTTTTTTACTCTATAATTTTGATTTTTTTTAATCAATATTGAATCATACAATTTTCTTGATGTTCGCTTATTTTTAAGAATTTTTTGGCATTTTAGAGATTTTATCAAGATTTTTGGCTGCCGATTGTTAATTATATGATTTTTTTAAATAAATTTTGGGAATAATTTCCAATATTGGAGTTGCAATTTTTAGAATATGGGCTATTTTTGCGGGGGTTTCAATTTCTTAGTTTCTTTGCTAATTACATTTTGGAGCTTGATATCAAATTAAATTCTTACATCAAACTTTGTTTTTATTTTATAGAAAAGGCAATTAATTGAAGTGCTTTTGAAGATAAACTCACTGATGTTACAGAATGAAATCTTATCAAATTCTAGCCGCGACGATAGTTTTCTGCTTTGTTATGTGTTACTAAGTATCCAAACAACATTTTAATTGTCAAGAGATTCTTTATCACATTGTGCAAATACAATAATAATACCAGGTTCTGATATACTGCAGGTACGCTCTGCACCTGAATATAGAAAACAATTAAAATTACACAAGTATAAAACAGGATATAAGCATAAATTTTACCTTTCTTCTGAAATCATAAATAGTCATAAAAAATTAAAAATTAATACATTTTTAAAACAAAACTAAAATTCAATTTCATTGATTTTGTATATCTACTCGTACATAGTGTCTTGACGATCCATTACATTTCTTTAATGTAAATAATATAAAAAATAATTATGGTTATTTATACACGAAAAGAATATGTAAGCGATAAAAAATACTGTAATATGCATGCATAATATTATACTAATAAATGTTCAAAAATAAGTTTAAAGAAACAATCAAAAAAACAACAAATCTTTACTTTTCGACCGTTTAAATATGCACATGTATACATACAATGTGTACATGTGCCCATGAACGCGCTTTAGTATTGATGGATGTGTGTCAAAAAAAGGCCAATTTACAACAACCGCACCAATTTCCATCAACAATTTAAAGTTTTTGTGTTTTATAATAAATAAGATATATTATGTACTTAAACACGTAAACTACCATACAAAACAACTACTGTGTGGTGTATAAGAAGCGCTTGTGACTACCAACCAGTAGGTTGTTGGTATGAATCCCAACGCAACTTTTTCAAAAAAAAGAATTAAAAGTAAAATTATTTCGAATACCATTTTTTTACACATATTTTAGTCGTTAATGGACCGACTTCAATTAATTTCAGTCTAAACCTTCGTAGAACTCCATACAAGAGATCTGCTTCATAAAATTGACCGTAGGACAGTTGGGGCCATTAAAAAACAACAGAATAAGATATATAACAAAAAAGTCTTTTGGCTATATCTTATTAATTATTGAGCCGAGTTTTGTTATTTTCAAACCGAACAATTTTATGAAAAATTCCAAGAGAATGGTATAAAATTTATGTCTCTATGTTGTGTGAGGCCTTAATTCTAAATACACCAAAATATAGCAGACGGACAGACGGGCATCGCTCATTCGACTTCTCTATCTATAAGGATCCAAAATATATATACTTTATGGGATCTTAAATGAATAATGAAGAAATTACATACATATATATCCCCGTTCCAAATTTTTTGGTGAAGGGTATAAAAAAGTAGATAATATCGCTGTTGAAAAAAAATCCAAGGTCTGGTCCAAGAGTTTTGTAAAATATCGAGAAATATAAAGCGTTGAAATATCATTATCGTACTTTCAGCAAATGCCAAAATCGAAATACATATGTTATTGGCTGGTTTTTCATCTTAGCAAAAGAATAAAAGGGTAGAGATAAAAGATATGCTAAAATATCTAAAGAAATTTTTAATTTGTAGATAAAACTGAGTGTGAATGGTGTTTTGAAAAATTAAAAAGTTGATACCATTTTATCAAAACCATTTAAAACGCTCGACTGATTGCATCTTTAATGAAATATTTGATGTATTTAGTGAAACAGAATCTCTTTGTGAACTAGAATCGTCCTAAAATATAAATTCCGATGATTCTGATTCTGATTTCTCATCAATATCTTAATATGAAACTGATGCAAATCTAGATGATGATATCTACAAATAAAATCAATTATCGATAAATGCAGGTGTAACTTGGGTCAACAATGTTAACGTGAGCAGCACCAAAGCAGCTAAGATTTGCAAACAATTGGCTGCGTCTGGAATAACCATTGCCACCCCAACACAAGCAGACTTATACAAAGCTGTGATAAGATCCTCTAAATAAAAAAATTAGGATCTGGCTAAAACATTGGAAAAATAAGATCGCTGTCTTCAATTCGATGGGAAGAAGATTGGAAAGAAAGAAGTGCAGGTTATAGTTATCAAAAATTAATTTAAAGGAGTAAAGCTACCTGTTCTGTTACTTGATAGTGAAAGATCGCTTGATATATTTAACGGTATCAAAAATACGTAGAATAGGTTTGATATGTTGAAATCCATCAAAAAGATAGTTTGTGACACGGCAGGTGTAAATAGCGGAAAGAAAACTAGAGATGGGCACCGCTCACGCGATTAGCGTGAATCGCACGTGATCACGCGTGATCATGGAATTTTTTTTCATATTTTTAATAGGTACGTGGTTTTCAATTTTGTCATGAAGACATAAAACAAGCGGCAATGCTACGCTGTGAATTTACTGATGTAAATGAACGAGTCAAAGTAGCAGCATAAGTCAGAGTTTCGAATGGCGAACATTTGGAAGAAAAACATCTGCAATTCTCTTTCGTTTTTTCATTCGCGTTCGCAAAAACGACCAGGACCTAGAAATTTGAAGTTTTTAGAAAAAAGCTAAAGATCTTCCAATTCTGCAAAAATTGGCTAAACAAATACTATGTGTACCAACCAGCTCAGCTACAAGCTTTAAGAATTTTCAATTGTATTCAATTGTCAAATTTAATTTTAACTATAAAGTTTGAAATCGCATGATGCATATGTAAATACATACATATGTGTAAATCCTGCGTGACAAACCCTACATTCGTACGAATTTTCACATTAATAAATAAAAATTGTTTGGTCTTTCAAAAGAGGTACCTTTAACTAACTTATGCATGGAGTTTAATAGGATATAAGTGTACTTTCGAATGGCTTAAGTTATAATTTTGTAGCAGGTATTTGTTGCAAAATAATTAATGACATAGTTTTGTGACGCACGCTATAAAAAACGGAAGTAACTTTAAATGTTAAAGTGTGTTTTCGTAATTTTTTGCGAATTTTGCATAATAAAGTACACAAAATATAGTTCCTAAAAGAAAGATATAAGAGAATTCTAAAATAACTTATTTGCAGCCAAAATGTTTTGCCGGTTTTTGTCAGAAGACATGAACTCTTTGTGAACCACATTACATTTTTTCTAGTCTGAAATTTCATACCTAATTTCAATGTTTCGAAAATAGTAAACACAAAATTTTTTACAAAAATTTAAGTGAATTCAATGTATAAAACGTGGATTTCGATCGGGACTTCTTCATTAACACTAATGTAATGATACGAATACCTAAAAATTGATAATTTCTGGTACGAAATTAGAAGATCTGAGGAAGGGTAATTTTTGATAATAATTTGTGCATAATTGAGCGTCGAAATAAATTTATTTATAAAATTAATTTTTATTTATTTATTTATTTATCTATTTATTTATTTAAGTTAAGGAATTTCCAACGGTTAAACCAAAAAATAATAATTTACTAGGGCGCTCCAACTACGCCCTGATTAATCAAACAACTTTAAATATGTTTTAAATACCTTTATTTAAACAACACTAAATAATTCTAAAACAATTTAATTTAATTAAAGCGACTTGTTCGTTGTTCACCGCTGCCAAGACTGACTTCTTTCCATTTCATTCTTCCCTATTAAGCCTCTGTTAAACACGTTGCATTCCCAACTGTAGGCATGCAAGCGCTTAGCTTGCGATTATGATTTTAATGTAACCTGATATTCTTTTGTATTTCACAATCAGGCCGGATGCGCGTGCAAAGTCGTGGGAATAAATAAAATTGTGAATTACGCTGACACTGCCAAATTCTTTTCAGGTGCAGTGTCGGCAGTGTTGTTAACTCCTCCCTCCTTAAAAATCTGCGTCCCGCAGATCACTATTGGTGGCTGGACCGAGAGACCAATTGCCTGTGGGGTTTCTACTGCTGGCAGGTTGAGTTGCCTGGTCATCTTACGCCAAAGTATACCGAAGCAAATACCCACTGCTATTGTTATGCCAACTTGACTACCCAAGGAGAGATTCGAGCTCAATTTTAGGTCTTGAATTTTATTAATGTTATGTAGGCTAATGTTATGGAGTTGATCGATGTCGACCAGCAGTCTTTCATTTGCGACGTTCGTTAGAACAGGGGGTAGAGGTTGCATACTGGAGATTGATGTACTGGAGAAAGTTTGATTATCCAGAAAAATTGTTTCATTAAAGAGCTGTACCAGGTAAGTACCATTGAGCGTTTCATTGTGGTCCTGTGTCTCAATGACGCCGATGTAATTTGTTACAAAAATCATATCAGAGGTAATCATTTCCACAATCGAGGCCTTACTCGTTTTATACTGACAGTCAGCGGTTCCGCCCTTAAGCAGACGTGGCAAACGGCTCTCTTCTGCTAGTTGGTTGAGCGAGGATTGTTGACAAACCGTTATGTTGTTAATGTTCAAACAAGGACTCCTTACTCCAAATGTTTCTCTCTGACTGACGAGGATTCCCTTAAATGGTAGTTCGATCCGCTTTTCTGACCGTATTGTTGGCCTGACGATAAGACGATGATAAAAGTCTTTCTTCAGCTTTGGAATCGATATGACGTATAACAATAAGGTTCCATTTGTGTAGACTGATGGCTTTCCATATTCTATCGCCTCTACTGCATTAGTGTACGGTAAGGTTTCCATCTCAGTAATAATTTCCTCAACTTCAGCTTGATTTAATAGGTTCGTATTAATGATCCCGCTTTTGGCCATTTGACAAGGTCTTATTACTTTATCAATTGCGTCCTTCAGAACAAGCACCTGATTTATCGTTCCTTGTCCAATTTGCTCGGTTTCTTTTCCATTACTGATTTTGTTCATTCTGGAGACGAGTTCGTTGGTTTTCTGGACAACCTCGTTTGTAGCATTCAATAGCTGTGCGTTAATTTTATATTGCTCATTGTTGTTTGTGATTATTACGTTTTGTGTTTTTAGAACGTTGTTCCAATCTGTGGCGTCTGGGTTTCCAGCTACCCACTTCCAGGCCGACCCAATCCAGTCGATCGATCTTTGCCTTCTGATTTTTCTGCCTTTAAGCTCAGCTAATCTTTCTTGCACTTGTGCAAGGTAGTATTCGATGACATCTTTGTTCTGACTAGGTGGCAGATGTTTTCGAACTAGTATTGTAACGTTATTGGCAATTGTTGCATAGTCTTCCAAATTTACCACATGGATCAATTTTAAATTCCCATTTATTGTCCACGCATTTCCGGCCCGTAAGGTTACTATGGGAGTGTCATACCGGAAGACTTGCGCTGCTCTTGAGGTGATTATACCCGTTTCAGATAGGAGTAGAAAGGCTAACAATAGAATCATCGTTCCTGCAAATATTAATTGTTCAGTTAAAAATGTTCGGGCACAGCCCTTTTTTTGTAATTAATTTAATATTTTGAATAAAAAAAGAAATTCCTATTCTTTTATATATAGGTGTAGGGGCAAAGCCGTTTTTTTTTTTTTTTTATATGTACTTGGTTAATGAATTAATAAGTTAGTATGTTAGAATGTTAGAATTAAAAAAAAATTAGGATTATTTCCTAAGTTAGATTTTCTTGTATATCTTTATATATATATATGTTTTTTTTATATATATGTATATATATTTTTCATATAGATTCTTTATATATATATTGCATTTCGCAATCCATTTTAAATATTTTTGTATATATGTATTCAATTTGGGACATATCTTAAAAAAAAAATTTCTATTCTCGCTTGGAGCGTATATTTTTTTTTTATATATTTCAATTCTTTTTATTTCAAATTTATTTCAATATTTTTATGTTTTCTTTTACTTGTGGAAAGAAGAAGGAACTTTTTTTTTATAAAAAAAAAAATCTTTTCCTTGTCAAAAAAAAAATTTATTTTAATTTTATTTTATTATTTTACCTCTATATTCTTTTTTGTTATATTTTATTGAAAAGAAGTAAAAGTTTATTTGTATTAAGTTTGTTTCAAATTTTTTATGTTGGCCTTATGAATCCTTTTACCACTCGTTGTACGAACCGTCACTTTATTGTCTTTTTCTACAATCTCTTTCCTGTATACTGCCTTGTTTTTAGCCTTTATATTTCTTATTCTAGCATATATGACGTCACCTTTCCTATATTTCTTTGGCGATGTACGTTTCCTATTCATGCGATTGTTCCGCTCTTTCACATTTTTCCTAATAAGTTTAGTAAGATCCTTATTAATCTTAGAGCGAGCCTCAAGCAGTTTACTAAAGTCTGCAGTTTTAGTCCTATTAAAAAATATGTCACTTGGTCTTTTCCCGGTCACAGAATGTATAGTGTTATTATACCTGTCGACTGCTACATACATCAGTTCCTGTACACTAAGTTCTGCATGTTCGGCTCTTAGACACCTGTAAATTTCAATTAGTGTTGAGTGTAGACGTTCTACCTGTCCGTTAACCTCACTGCGTTGAGATGGTGTTAAATATATTTTTATTCCTAATCTTTCAAGAAAGTCCCTAATCAAAGGGCTAATAAAGCTACTCTCATTGTCCGACACTAAAATTTTGGGTACGGTAAAATAATGCAAAATCTTTACTAGCTTTTCTCTAATATTTAAAACAGATCTGTCACTAATATGAAAAAGTTTAGCGAACTTGGAAAATTTGTCGATCACAGACATAAATTTTTGGTTCTGTATTTCCATTATATCCATGTGCAAAATTTCGCATGGTATCATTGGTGTGGGAGTTTCCTGAAATTCTGGTGTGGGAGGATTTCTATCGTATTTGTTAGTATTACACACATCACAATTCGCTACGAATTTCTTTATGAGAGCGTACATACGAGGGAAATAATGTTCATCCAAAATCTGACTTCTGTTTTCTCTGGCATTTCTATGCGCCCTACGATGTTCTTTTTGGATTATTTCGAATTGCCTATCTTCTGAATTGACGTCCGTAACTATTTTCTGGGCGATTCTAACTTTGTACCTTGAAAAATGTTGTAAATAAAGTTCCTGTATAACTGGCAAACATAATTCTGGAGCTTTGATCCCGTTAACTATGCCAGGATGTAGTGTTTTCTTGAGGACGTCCAAGAGATTTTCTGAACTCCACTCTCGAGACGAGAAGTAATGTCGATGAAAGTTTTTGTGTGGTTCTTCATACGAATGGAGATCTGGTCCAATCTTTATAATTATTTGATTTCTAAAGACATTGATTGGGACTTCCATATGGGGAATAAGATCCGAGGCATCTTGGATTGCACTATGGATGGTTGAGGTTGTTGATAATACGTCGTCGTCCCTTGTTTCTGACGCTGTTATAGTACCTTGGGAGTTACCTTCGCTAGCTGTTATGGTACTTTGTGAGTCCCCCTCGCTAGCTGTTATGGTGGATTCATCGCTGATGTGATTGATACTAGTTTTTAATCTGGAGAGAGCATCTGCGACAAAATTTGATCTACCAGGTTTGTAGATTAATTCGTGGTTATACTCTTCTATGCGAGCTTTCCATCGTTTCAACTTAGCATTGTAGTTCCTATTACCTAACGCGTAAGTAAGAGGTTGATGGTCTGTGTAAATTTTTATTTCCTTGGCACCGTAGAGATAATTTCTCAAATTATCTAATGCCCACACGATAGCCAGCATTTCTTTTTCGTTCGTAGCGTACCCTTCTTCGGTTTTATTTAGTGAGCGTGATATATAAGCGATAGGCTTATCCTTACCAATCTCTCCCTGTGAAAGGACAGCACCGATGGCGTAATTTGAGGCGTCAGTCGTAAGATTAAATGGTTTGTAAAAATCAGGGAACGCGAGAATTTCTGCTGTTGTTAAGTGAGCCCTTAACTTTTGGAAGGCAATTAACTCCTCATCATTTAATTTTATCTGAACTTTCCTGGACTGAGTAGCTTTTACTTGCGCATTTTCTCCCCTTGTCAAATTTGTTAGTGGCTTCGCCACCTTCGCGTAGTCTTTGATAAAGCGCCTATAATATGACGTCATTCCTAGGAATCCTTTTAATTCCTTTAGGTTGGTAGGAGGTAGAAGTTTTTCAATAGCTTCAGGCTTTATCCCTTTAGAATTCACTACATACCCTAAAAATTCCACCTCTTTTTGCATAAAATGCGTTTTCTCAATGTTGACCTTTAGATTTGCTTCTTCCAATCTTCTGAAAATTGTGTCGACGTTATTCAAGGTCTCCTCTTCGCTATGTCCAAATACGATTATATCGTCTATGTAGACGTAACAAATCTTTCCTATAAATTCCTTAAGGACATCATCGATCATTCGTTGGAAGATTGCTGGGGCATTTTTCAGGCCAAAGGGTAAGCGAAGGAATTCATATTTCCCATTCATTGTCGAGAATGCAGTCTTAGGAATGTCTGAAGATTTCATCGAAATTTGGTGAAAGCCGGAAGTCAAATCTATCGTAGTAAAAAACTGTGCGTTACCCAGACTCGCCAACGTGGCATTTATATCCGGAATTGGGTAAGTGTCGGGAACAGTCACTGCGTTAAGTCGTTTGTAGTCAACTACTAACCGATATTGTTTTTCTCCAGTTGGTTTTGGTTTTTTTGGGCACCACCCATATCGGTGAATTATAAGGGCTTTTTGAGGGGCGTATTATCCCTTCGGATAATAACTCCTTAATTTGCCTATCAACTTCATCCCTCATTGCAGCTGGATATGGGTAACTCTTTGAGTAAATTGGGTCAGAGGTGGTCGTTCTTATTTCTGCTTGCACGCTAGACTATCATCAAGTGGCCCAAATAAGGTTTTGTATTTGCCTATCATTTCATTAATTTTGTCTCTTATTCCCATGGACAAGGATTCGTTCAATATGTAATTTAAGTTATTGGAAAATTTTGCCTTGAGAGGTATTTTAATTGTCTCCCTAATTAAAAGAAAATTTTCTTTCCTGTCGACAACTGCCCCCAAAGCCTTTAGAGTGTCATCGCCTATAATACCATCGAAGGTAAAGAAGCCAGGTAATATGTAAAACGTAATTGGGTCTGATATTCCGTATTTAATGAAAAATTTTCCTACTATTTTTTTATTAATTTCGATCTTCCCGCCAGCAGTACTAACTACAAGTGGTTTCAATAAGGGTATGCTTCCGCCGGACAGTTTTGGGCTACAAAAGTTTTTGTTCGAGCCGGTATCGATCAAAAAGTTAAAGGTTTTATTTTTAGCAGTGGTATATTCTATGTAAGGTAAGCTTGATGGCCTGCCTCCATAAAATTTTGATCGCTTGCAGCATTGTCGAAACTTCCTACAACTTCTTCCTGAGGAGGGAATTCCTCAGCATCTAGATGATAGAGCCGCGGTTGTTTATCCCTATTAAACATTTCTGTAGCACTTCTTTTTTTAGCTGGTCTAGGACGGTTCATATAATTTACCCTTCGTGTCTGCATCGAACGGTCCACTTCCATTGGCTCTGGTTTCACTTGATGCAGGTTAGGGTAGGGTGTTGGCTTGTAATTAGGATTCGGGTTATGCTTCGGGAAGTTATAATTTCTTTGCTGCCAGTTATTATATCTAAATAGGTTTGGAGGAGGATTGTTGTAAGAAATCTTAGGAGGTCTCGGTGGAGTAACTGTATGCGCTTGAGAAAATTGTTGGGTATTATTCCTAGCAGGTGTTCTGGTGTGGAGAATATTATTTCTCATCGTTAGATTTTGTAACTCTAGACACGCCGAGTACGCTTCTGGCAACGTTTTTGGCCGTTGAATTATCACCATTCTGGACAATTCAGGAGTAAGATCCCGAATAAATATGTCCAAAGCTCTGTTCCTGTGCGTAGCAATCAGAGCATTAATGGTTTCCTCGCTATATGCCTCTGTTTTTAATTTGTTAATAATAAGCGATAATTGTTGGTTAATGGTGGAATAAAATTCGTCCACCTTCGACGAACCTTAACAGAGCTGGTTGAGTTGATGCTCTAACGTCTGAACATCCCTCTTATCAGCATAATGGAGCGATAAAATTTTCTTAACTGTGTTCCAGTCGGCTTCAAATACGTTATAGGGCACGAGAGCCGCGTCCGCTTCTCCTACAACCTTCTGTCTGATACTTTGCATGATTGAGCGATAAATAGGTTTATCCCTCACTATCTCAAAATCTTTTAATACCATTTCTACAGAATGCAGCCATGATACATAGTGCAAAGGATTGCCGTCAAACGTGCGCAACTCTTTAACACTATCGGGAAACCTAGAGATTGCCTTTAAATCTTCTTCCGTCCTTGGGACCTGTAATACTGGAGCTATCTCCACTTCTCCTTGCTCTCGTTCTCTCATCCGTTCTATTTGCCTACTTAATTCGGAAACACTAACATTAGCCTGCTCTATTCTGCCCAGTCTACCCTCTAGTAATTTCACCTGCCCTAGGAGGCAATTCACTGCCCCCGTTAGACTAGTCAAACTTGTCTTCATTTCTTCCATAGTCACAAATGTTATTCAAAAAACAATTTGGTAAAAGGACTCACCTGGCAATTTTAGTTGTTGTTAAAGCTTTTTGGAGACCTTCAATTAGTGTGAACTGACAATTTCGGCTCTTTTTATATTTTATGCTTTTGTTTTTGTTCTCCTTAAAACGTCGGTTACTTCCTTACAACAAGGACGTTAAAGAGATAAATAGAATTTATAGGTATTTCTGTTCTTGCTGTTTCTTTTCCTTTAAACAATTGATGTTAAATTGCAATTTAAAAATTTCTTAAATTAAAACATTACTTTTATTTTTACTTTTATTAATTTACGTTTTATTCAATTATTTTATTTTATGATTTTATATAAACATTTATTTTAAATTTCTCTAAAAGCCCTTAACAGCATGCATGTGCTCACAAGGTTACCCGTTTTTTACACTTTCACTTCTTTTCTATAAATTATTTGTTTGTTTTAAAAAATTCTTTTCT